>JZKD02S0713170.1:386522-397363 GCA_000966675.3 Picea glauca | reverse complement strand
CACCCACCTATTCCACTTGGACCCCCACCATTGCTTCTTTTAGTTTTTCAGTTTCCGCACAGTTTACTATTTTTAGCAGTTTTTTGGGTCCTGAACTTCCGGAGCCGTTTTGAGGTCTTAAACGATGTTTTTTGGGAAAAGGAGGAGCAACATGGATCATAGATTGATGTTTCTCACCCAAAAGTTGTATTCCTCGGATAGAACTTTCTAACAAGGTATGGAACGCGTCAAACATAGATCGTATGCCAAAGTTATGTCCTCGGGAAGTTGATGTACCAACTTACCCAAACAGGGCCCATAGTGTTGGCGTTTCATCTCCTAGGGTTAGGTCTTTCGATGTTTAGGGTTTTCCATTGTTTCTCAATAATAATAGGCCTTCAAGCCTCATTGTAACATAGTTCAGAGTCCAGTAGCTGCGACATCGCTTCTCAGAGATAAGCTACCAGCGCCCTAGCTAGTTTATTTCCATTTTGTCTGTAAGCATATTTCAGTCATTTGTTATTAATGAAATGAAGTCTTATTTCCGCTGCATCTATGCGTTTATGTGTATTTCTATATTTCATTGTGTTCCTACATAAATCTGGATCAAGGTTATAACTTCTTTTGTCTAATCTATTCACCTCATCAGGGGGAGTACTTATTGAGTATCTGTTGTATTTCTAAGTTGCTCATAGTTGACCGGGGGAGTATGTACTGCAACAGCTCAGGGGGAGTGTGTTTCTTCTTTGACATTGATGTCAAAGGGGGATAAAGTGTGGTAATTTCAAGGATGCTACAGTGGTATAGTTGGATGTTCTTCAAGGGATTTCCATCAATGCGAAAGGGGGAGATTGTTGTCATATTTATTACGGGCAGATAGAAGGCAAAGTATTTATTTATCATTGATGGAAAGCTAAGCCCGATGATGATGAACAAGAGAAAGTGGAAAGACCAGCATGAGTTTCGGATACCGACAATTGGAGGAGTCAAGAGTCGAGGCTCTTCATCACAGGAGTCCCGAAGTTGTGAAATGCGAAACGCCGAAATCCTGAAACAGACACATCAACAAAGAGTTTCGAAGACCAGGAAATAACTCCATTTAGGAGTTCCAGATACCAGGAGTTGGAGGAGTCAAGATTCGAGACTCTTCATCACAGGAGTCCCAAAGTCGTGAAATGCGAAACGTTGAAATCCCAAAATAGGCACATCAACAAAGAGTTTCACAGACCGGGAAATAACTCCATTTCGGAGTTTTGGATACCGGTAGTTGGAGTGTCGAAACACTTCACCACAGGAATGTCAAAATGTTGAAATTCTGAAATGTGAAAAACAACTTTTGGTGTAGGTTTTAGTTACCAGGAGTTGGAGTGTTGGAACACTTCACCACAGAAATCGTGAAATGCTGAAATGCAAAATTACGACATGGAGTTTCGGAATTTCGGGGATTGTGACATGGAGCGTCAAGATATATCATGACAAGAATTGTCAAAATCATGAAATGCCGAAATGAAAAATTGTGACATGGAGTTTCATGAATTCGTGACATGCGAAATCGCGAAATGTCGAAAGGGACTATTGTGAGTCTCGAAGACTCGAAGGGAAAAATGCTAAAATCCTGTCAGCCGTTTGACTAGGAAAAGAAGGGATCAGATTATGAAGTTTTGTGGACTGTTGATCTAGATCCATTTCGGGGATCACGACTTCGAGAGTCGAGATGCTTTACAACAGGAATTCACGACATGCGAAATTGCGAATTGCCGAAATACGAAATGCGAAAGACATTTTGTTTCTTGTAATCCAATGGTGAAGGTGAATTTGAATATGATAGGAGGGATATTGTTTCACCTCACAGTTAATTGATCAGTTACGATTCAGTTAGAAAAAATAATTGATGATTCTTGATCGGTTGGTGATTCAGTTGCTGGGGTGTGTGTGAATAAAAGAAGATATGAGACGACTGTGCAAAGTTGGTTGTTCTGACTGAAAATTGAGTTGAACTGTAAGAAAGGGAAAATTATAGTATGTGCAGTGTGAGACCGAAAGTATGTGCAGTGTGAGATAAAAATCATAGATGAGTAAAAAATGAGGAATAGAGAGAAGCAAGAGAAGAATTACGGAACATCTTGAAGCAGAGTAGAATTGCAGAACAGACAGAGGAAGACAAGAATTGCAGAGCAGTCAGAAGCAGACCAGATTTACAGAAAAGAGAAGAAGTGCTAAGAATCGATTTATCTGTGTTGTTGGTTATTCAATCATTTATTTATAACCAGGGAGGTAGGGAGGTTCTAGGGAGGAATGTTGTCCTCAGAGGTTCAAGTGGGTGCTTGAACACAGGGAGTTGTAGCTTCCATCTAGTTGCAGTCAGAGAAACCAGGGTGGCAGGGTGGTGCAAGGGAGAACAAGTGTTCTCTATTTTACAGGTTGGAGCCTGTATAATTGGAAGTTTGTGCTTCCATCCAATTGGTGCTAGAACACTCAGGGAGTTGGTGCTTCCTTCTAGTGGGTGCTAGAGAAACCAAATATTTGGTGCTCTCAAATAAGTTGGAGCTTGTAAAACAGAGGTAGCACCCTCACATTGAGTTGGTTCTCAATTATAGATGATGTACAAAACTTAAAAGATTGCCTATCATTTCAAAGAAGAAGAGGTTTTCTCCCTTTATGGGTTTCCTCGTGAAAATTTGTCTTTGTGTATATCTTATGTGTGAGTGATGCTCATTATTTATTTTGTTCATATATTGTATAATATTGATGGTCACTTGGAGAAAGATTAAAAATGGCTTAATTGACTTAAAATTGTTTAATCATAGTAACAACTGATTCCCCCCCCCCCCCCCTCTCAGTTGTCTTAGTAATTTCAACACTGATGAGTGACCAAGGCACTCACTTTATCAACAACACTATCAGAGCACTGACCGAAGAATTCTAGGTCTACCATCAAAAAAGTACGCCATACCATCCTTAGGAAAATGGCATAGTGGAAGCCTTCAAAAATATTCTAGAGAAGGCCCTAACCAATATTTGTAATGTCAACGGGGATGAATAGGATTCAAAGATACCAACAGTACTATGGGCATATAGAACTACCTGCAAGAAGTTGACAGGGAAGACACCATTTATATTAGTGTATAGACAAGAAGAAGTGGTACCATTGGAGTTCTTGGTACCAAGCCTGCATGTCACAACAATTACAAACATGACAGAGTGAGGCACAGTATAAGAAATGTTAAGTCAGTTGATGAGCATGGAAGAATATAGGATTCTAGCAGGCTTTCAACAAGAATTATAGAAAGAAAGGGACAAAACTTGGCATGATCGACATATCAAGAGAAAAAAATTCAAGGAGACCTAGTCCTACTGTATGAAAAGAAGTTTTTTCAACATCCAGAAAAGTTCACAATGCATTGGTTGGGACCATATGAGCTCAAGACTATCACAGAAAGAGGAGATGTACAGTTGAAGGATTTGGAAGGGATAGAATTGAAGGGCATGATCAATGGGAGTTGACTGAAGTTATACAAGGACAGTCGACCACCCGCAACTTGACAATCACTGCATAGTGTAGAAAAAAAAATATCCACGGGGAAATCCATGCGCACAAGAGAGAAAATCAGTGCGACAAAAAGGAAAAGAGTATGTCCACACAATTCATCGAGTCAGTGTAACAAAATATGAATAATGCACTAGAATAAAAGGGTATAGAATCCAAGGACTTCGCACGCTCAAAAATACCAGCACGTCGGGAAAAGGACCAATGGTCGAAAAACGTGGCAATTCTGAAAATGACAGCTATGGAAATCAAGTGCCAACTGGCTGCAATGATGGAAACTGTGATAGTTTGTACACAGAGGTAAATACCGTAGCACGAAGGAAAGGGAAAATTCCAAAAACAAGAAGAAAAGGACAATAGTCAATACGTGCAATGGTACCACGTGCAGGACATGCCGCCAAAAGTGAAAAAGGGACAACTTTCAGTGCGTAATAGTTGTCACTCTGTCATCCCATTATAAAGTCAGAAAAAGGGGGGAAAAGCATGTCATTGTGCCAATTTCTAAGGAGAGAACGTAGAGCCTCGTGGAAAGAGAGATAAATAAAAAATTTGACCAAGCATTCGTCGATTTCATAGATTTAAATTGTAGACCCCGTCACAATGTCACCACCCCGAGTTGGAGAGTCGGGAAGGGCCGACAAAAACACACGTAGTACTGCTCACGTGACAGACGCAAGGGAGCAAGCAGAACCTATAGTGGTGGATATGGATGAACTCCACACACCATAGTATGAAACAAACCCAGTAACAGTGGAGGAGGAGAAAAACCCTATGGAGGAGGCCAAGCAGATAGAGGAGGACCCCAAAAGAATGGAGTCCAATACTTCGAGGGGACAATGGAAATGACATAATGAATATGCCATGGGTTTAGCGCCACAAAGCCATGACCCAGAAGTAGCGCAGGAAGTAGTACATGAGGGTGTACTAAAGTTGGGGGGCTCATCCCCACAAGCCAAATAGAAAATCCAAGATGAGAGCAACGTGCACGGAGCATCATAGCCACAGGTAGATGGGACCATGGTTCTTCCAAAGATTTCGAATGGGGTTCACGTGGACAATGACATGGTCAACATAGTAACTTCCATCAAATACTTTGACCATGACGTGGAATATGTCACTAAATTCCCCAACCTAGCATCCCAGAACTATTTGAAAGCAGGGGAGAAGGTTCATTAGGCATGCCAATGATAGAGCCAACACAGTGGATCCTTGGGATTTACAACACCGACATTATGAATCTACTAGATGTCCCACACTTTGGTAGGGAAAAGCACATCAACTCCTGCGTCAAGCAACTTCTTGCACGAGTACATGGTGGAATATTATGGATGGATAGGTCGGTGTTCCTATCACCATGGACCTCATCGCAGGAATCACAAGGCTACCCATAGATGGGGAAAAGCCAGAGAAGTATTTGGAGGACAAAACCAGAGCTAAGTCCATCTCAGACGAGATTAAAGCTAAGTATGGAGCAGAGCGAGGTAATAAGGGCATCAGGATCAGTGACATCAACGATCTTGCGACAAGGTTTTCTACCAAACTCCTCGGATGCAAACTAATGCGCAAGTGTCGTAAAGAGGAATTATCGACCAGTGTGGTTGCCTCTACCACGCAATGTGCAAAGGGGAGCTTGATGAGTTGGGCCCCATACCTCCTCAATTCATTCTTGGAGGATTGCAAGGACACACATGACTGGGGCTTTGAGTTCCACTACTCGTGGTTACTCATCCTCATTGGCCTCATTGGTTGGAAAGAACTGGTCTATAGTAAGTATATGGAAAGACCCAGGAAATGTGGTGCAGTAAGATATGTATCACTTCACATCAACGTAGACCCCAAGAGAAATAAAAGGAACATGGACATCTTTGCTAGGTACTTCATAGAGATGAAAGACCTTATTATGTACAAATGGCGCATTACACCAAAGATTGTCCAGGAGTTTGGACAGGTTGCCAACTTCAAGGAAATGCGCCATATTTGTGGATGCAAGCAAAGTGAGACAAAGCCAAGGAATGGCTACAATTCAACTACTATGTCACGCAGTAAGAAATCCAAAGAGAGGTCTAGGAGTGGTCCAAAGAATGGAAAGTACCCAATATTCCAACCACGGTACAAAGCACATGAACTCTAACGCAGAGAAGACCAGTCCCAATGCACCAAATAGGCACCAGCAAGGCAGGAACCAAAAAGAGGAGTGCCCAAGGCCAAGAGGAGGGAAGCACCCCAACCAAGAAGAAACCACGCACATAGAATAGACCACCAAGGGGGTCTACACAAGATCCACTGTGCACAGAACAACCACCAATACACTCAATGGGAGAAGTGCGCATAGAAGAAAGAGACGCAGGGACACAAGAAATCCCTGAGGCAGAAGAAACAGTCATAGCGACACAAGAAATCCTTGAGGAGGAAGAACAAGGGATAGGAACCCAAGAGATTCCTGAGGCCAGAGAAACAGGGGCAACCACTGCAGGAGATACCTATAGGCCCACTAGTCCTGAGCCATTAGCCACTTAGGAGAAGTGGCCAGGAGAGCACACCACCGGTGGTTGAAAGAAGGCAAAGGCCCACAAGCCACAAAGCCATATATCACTAACCCTAGATGATGTGGAGTTAGTGGTGAAAACAGTTGAGGAGAGACTAGCTGAGGTGTGGGAGACTGTGGAGAAGCACAGGGCTTCAATTGTAGACCAAGTGTAAGAAGTCAAAGCTATGCTAGAAAAGATATGGATGAGAGTAGCACAGACACCAAAAGAAACTCCCACGTAAGCTGAGGAAGGAGTTCCAGTTCCTGAGATAGTGCAGTTTGTAGCACATCCAAGCACCAATTTCATCATCATGCCAGAGATGATGTTCATTGATGAAGAAACAACAAAGAAACCCCTCAAAGACATCAATACGTTGGATGTGGCATTGGTCAAGATTCCAACAAAATTGTTGTACAAAATTCAGGTGAGCGTCGCACAGGAGATTTAGTCTAGAGAAAGAGAGGAAGCCACAAACATATAGGTATCCCAGATAGAGAATATCTTGTTGGAAATACAACTAAGAGGGGGGGGGGTGAATCAGTGATGTATATAAGCTTGAAACTTTTCCCTCTTTTTGATTCTTTCTAGATTATTATTTAATATGTTGTTGATAACTTAACATGCATATATATACAATGATCAATCACACAGAATATGAAGAGACACTGATTTTCTCGAGGAAACCCATAAAGGGTGAAAACCTCTTCTTCTTAGGATGTTAATGAAGCTCCAACTTTCATGTACATCACAGTATTTGAGATCCAAATAAAATATGAGGCTACAACCTCTGATAGAAAACTACAACTTGTAGAGAGCATCAACTCTCAGATTTCTCTAGCACCAACTAGATGGAAGAACCAACTCCCAGGTTTCTCTAGCACCAACCAGATGGAAGCACCAACTCCCAGAATATCTTCTAGCACCAATTAGAATTTAGAGGACTACAATCCTCCCTAGCACCACCCTACCACCTTGATTGAATCTTGAAAAAATTTTACTTACTTGCTCTATCTTTGATATGGTCTATTACAGATCCAAGTCTCCTCTTCCTTCTTCAACTTCTATCCTTTGTTCCTCTTCTACATATTTATGTTTCTATGTTCTGCTCTCTTTCCTCCAATGCCCAACACCCCTCTTTTCATCTTCTCTTCTCCATTTTATGCTATGTGTTGCCTCTGCATACTATATACTACGCCTTTTATCTCCACTTTAGGTATTTCCCTTCGTCTCTGCCTACCCACATGCATAACTATCAAAAATGCACACCATCTCCTATGTTCTGCATGTCTTTCTCACACTGAGTCCTCTGAATGATCATCATGGAAACTCTTCGTCTTCTCTGGTGGTTATGCTCAATGTGTTCATCATTAGTGGGTGTTTTACTAAGATTCTTTGGCTTCTTTGGAAGTCGCAACTCTTCATCTTCTTTGTCAGTTACAATCAATCGGATTTGGCTTCTTTGGCTCCTAATCCCCTTCCTTCACGTGACCATCAATGGTGAGCATACGCCTATCCAATAGGTGCTTCATGACTCGCAACTTCGGTAATCTTGGTATGAGACATATAGATTCTCCCAACTCCCGATCTTCGAAGTGGAGCTTAGCGACATGTTAGATCCTCCCTTAACCTTCGTTGATGTGACCATACCTGTGACCACGAGCGTAACACTTTGGGACTTCACGTTTCAGGTATTTTCTGTGAGTCACAATGACTCTCCCAACTCTCGATCTCCCAAACTCCAAACTAACACCTAGCGAGCACAACTCCGTTATCGATATGACCTTGGGTGATGAACTCATGTGACCACACGATTGTGGGTGAGTCATTAACTTATTAACGTTTGCACACCTTCAATCCTCACAATGCGATGGGACCGTTGATCTCACGATATTGACAGTACTCCTGAACTGACGGTTTAGATCTGTCCTCTCAAGTTCTGTGGATCAGTTCTAACCTTCCTAAATCAATAGTTGTGATTTACTTCATGGTTTAGTCTGCAAGAGTTTCAACTCTCAAACCCTTCTTTCCTCCGTACATCAATCTTCCAGAGTTGAAAATCCAATGACACGTGTCCCTCTTGGATTAACGGTCAAGATCTCCTTTGGGTCTCTGGACTCCAGAGATTTCAAATCTCAACTTCTCATTTCTTCTGACTGGATATCTTTGGAAATGGAATATCTTATGACATTTGTCCTCCTTAATCCAATGAATATCCTCTGCACTGGAACTTCACCCTTCGGCATTCTCAGATTTCAGTTTCTCCTCTCTCGGCTTCCCTCCAAGTGTTTTACCTAGAGCTTGCGATCTAGTGACACCGATCCTCTCATATATCGATGACTCCCAGCTACTTCAGTTGTTCAGGATTCAATGATTTCAAACCTTTCTCCTTCATGTTTTCCCAAAGTATTTCCCCCGAATGCATAATCTTCTCACGTAACCCTCCTAGTGATCAATGACCAAGGTATTCTTCGGGTCTTCGACGTTCAGGAATTCAGGACTTTAGTCCTTCGGCACTTCATCTCTTCATGACTTTAGCCTTCGGGACTTTAGAGATTTTATCATTTGTTGGTGATAAAACTCTCGAAGTAAATCTTCTAGAGTGACGTAACATTACACAAGTCACCTGTTGACCTGGTGTTATCACTGAAATCTTGTCCACACATGGTTATAGGAATCCAGCATCTCCAAATACCTATTAGTTCACCCATGGACCAAAATTACCAAAAATGCATTTCCAAAAGGTCCAAAAATATACAAACCAGTTATAAAATCAGGATGCACTATGACTATACAGGGAGCGCATGCACATGCGCCATCAAGAAATGAAGGAAAAGCACACATGCGCATGATGGGAGATTGTGGATGCTAAAAGCCGTGCACACCGCCGTGCACACCTTAGAACGATGCATTTATGATGTTGGTCGGCCTCCCACCCACTTCTGGTTCAACTTCCAAGTTGATTTGACATCCAAATCTCGGGTGAATCCGGCTGGGTGGTTGTTCAAAGACCTAAGGGTGCCCTGAATGGCCCCTTGTTCACATTAAAATCTAGTTTAATAATGCCTCAAAGTTATGCTATAAAAGGAGGCCATGGGTGCACTACTTTTTCAAGTAATTCATTTGTAAGGTTATGTTGCTGCTATTCTCTTGGGGAATCCTCTTTTCTCATCAAGAGCATACTAGCACCATTCCATTTGAGCTATTCACATCACCTTTTGAGTGAATTAGCTTGGGATTCTTTCACCATTTCCTTCAATTTTCAAGTTGTAAGAAGAGCTCAATTTTGGGGGTTCAAGAGCCCTCCCTTGGAGGAAGAGGGGACCCAAAGTCTCCCTTTCTCTTTGTTGTTTTCTTTCCACTAATATACTCCTTTCCATTGGTGGCATGAGTCTTGTTTATTTCTTGTTCTAATGATCTTATGCACTCTAGTTTAATTCCTTTTATTGTTATTAGTTTATTTTTTTTGTTTATCTTGCATGATTTATATTTATAACCCTTTCCTTTACTATTGTCTTACCTAGCTAACCCAACTGGGCTTGTAAGCATCTCTATTTTTCTCACTCAAGTGAAAAAAGAGACGCAATAGATTGCTGACTCTGCTGGGGAAAGGTATCAATTTCCTACCCCATTTGGGTTATTTTAGCTCTTCTGTCTATTTATTTAACTTGCAGGTACCATAACCGGCCCAAGCCGACCTACAAAAAGTCAAATTCAAAGATGAGTTCAGAGAATTTCGTTCAAAATTTTCTTCACAGTTGTGTGTCAGACGTGCGCAGGTTTTTCAACCCACAAGCACGTCTTCAACGCATGTGCATCGAACCCATTTTTCTGCACAGTATGCCCTGTGCACCTACGCTCATAAGTCTCTTTCAGTTCGCGCATTGGCGCTCAGAGTGCCTTTGTCTATTCTGAGACCCACACACCTATGCAAAAATACACATTGTAAGCCTTTTTGTGATTTGTGGACGACCCCTAGCCTCCTTAAAATTGATTTCATGCACATTGTAATTTTCACCACACTTATTCCCCTCTTTATATAAAGGGATTAGCCAAAACATAGGCACTTAGGAGGTTAAAATCATTATTTCCTCTTTTGCTTTCATTTTTCCACATGAATGGCTTGCTTTGACTAAGAGTATAAGTTGGAATCATTATTAATCACATATAAAACTTGCATTGGGACCGGAAATTGGATATCAATCGTTGAGTATGCTCTTCTCTCGCGCTCCAAAGCGATCTTGAGAATCAGAAAGAGGTTGAGGGAAAATTTCATCTCCCTTAAAAAAGACAAAATCTTTAGGAGAGGACAACACACCCTCTGGACTCCTCTTAGTTTATTTTTCAAGCACACCTTAAACTTGTAAGGGCCCATACATGCCCACATGCTACAAAGATAGTATAGTATTGAAATTTACATTCTTAGATTAACTCACTAGGGAAGTTTAAAGGTTTTGTAATGGGCCCATACATACCCACATGTGCACAAATCTAGGATAGTTTCAAAGCTTTCTTAGATTATATCACAATAGGGAGTTAAAGGAATAGTAAGGACCCACATGTTTAGATGCTAGTTTCTTAAGGACTTTAAAATTCTATAAGGCTGTACCAATGACACATAGTAACTTAGGTAATCAACACTTGTAAGGACCAAGCGAAGTCCACATGTAGCAAGGTGTTGGATCATGTTGCCATTGATGCCAATGGTTTGATTGATTGATGTCATTGATTGATGTCAAGTGATTGATTGATGTCAAAGGATTGATTGATTGATGATTGATGTAATATAA
>JZKD02S0713170.1:366383-380196 GCA_000966675.3 Picea glauca | reverse complement strand
TGAATAAATGTTGAATGCTAATTGATGAGTTTTTGTGCAAGAGGGAAGTTTTGGGAAAAAGAACCCCACACTCATTCACCCCCCCTCTAAGTGTGGTAGGTGTGTCCAACACAAGGTGACACCTAAATTATTAAAAATTGGCACACTTTCACTTGTTCAGAGACAAAGTTCACCAATAACTCACATATTTTTATCCATAAATCATGGAGGTTGAAGTAAGTTTATCCCAACGGGATTTTGAAACGCCCCACCCTTTTCTTGAAAAGACTATCCACTCCCACTTAATTTCAACGAGGTTGGTTCACACCCCAAACCTCTCAAACAAACACACCTAAAAAACTCTAAAAAACTCACTAAGTTTTCCTCTACAGGAGGTGCCAAAAGAATATTTTATCCTAGGTAAGATTTAGGGGATAGGAATCCAAATAACTCCTCGTTATCTGGTTCTCACATCATCAAAAACAATAGAAGCTGACAAATAGGGAACTTTCAAATCCTCCAAGTCAAGTGTTCCTACACCATAAGGCAGCGAGATACCCGTGAAGGGTTGAAGGCCGAGGTCTAGTTTTTCTATGCGTCCCCCCTTGAGGCACCCACCTCTTGGATGATATTCAACCTGTGACGTATTTCTAAGGATGAAAATATAAATGCCACACTTTAATCGAGGTACCTAGTGACCAAATTTTAGGACATCTACCCAAGTGGAAATTGTGGGCTGCAATTGCACCTTGATCAGATTTTGTGTGGCTATTGGGAAATATCACCAGTTCTTTCAGGATATGCCCCCCTCTACCCATCATTATAACTAATTATTTCATCCTTCACTAGTTCCTCTTCCGGTGGCTTCAGACCCCATTGTCGAGTTCTATTGGAAGGTCCAGTGCTATTTGAGAGGAAGGATGTTATGTCTTTTAGGACACGATCATATTTTTTCTTTGTTTTCCCACACGTACAAAATCCACCTACCCACATATATGTTTCTTTATCAAAATGATTTATATATGATGACCTTGTGATTACATCTAAAAATTGTGAAATATATTGTGAAAGTCCAAAAATTACAACAAAATCTCTTGTTCATTTATTTTTCTCTCATCACCATTTGCACACATCCACTTAGCTAGTTGGACATCATAGGGGACCCACATAACCCCCGTCCTTCTAGATGCTTGCTAAATATCCCTCTTATTTTAGGAGGAGTTCTTAGTCTCTCCAACTCACCGGCCCCACCTTCTCACACCCCTATGAGTGCCACTATCTTAGGATAATCTTTGCTTGGTTCCACTTTACTTGGGTCCACTTCCCAAGGTCAAACACCCACACTCTCTCCTTTACACAGAAGCAGGGGGCCAACTTCTCCTCAAGGGGGAAGTACAAACCCACCTAGTTCCCCTCAAGGGTCAGGTTCACAAAACACTCACACCATGGCTGGAACTAACCCTCTACCACCACTCCAGATGCCCTATTTGGCTTCTCTCAACATACTAGATCTAAGAAAACTCACAAATGATCCTATATTTCATGACCCCACATGGCCTGCAATGCCTACCAAACTACCTTCAAACATCCCCAAGTTTGAAGGAAAGGCAGGAGATGACCCTGCCAACCATGTCATGACTTTCCACTTATGGTGCTCTTCCAACAACATTATGGATGATTCCATCTAACTACAATTATTTCAATGCACACTCACTGGACCATCAGCCAAGTGGTATGTAGATGAAAAATCAGGGTCCCATGCAACTTTTGAGTCTTTGGCCAAAACATTTTTGACCTTCTTTCAATTACCAATCTGCCACGATAATGGTCTTGAACTACTCTCATATTTTAAACAAACCTCATCCACACATATCGCTGATCACATTCACGAGTGGCATTGATGATGTAGTTTGTGCAAAGCAGAAACCACCAAACAAGAATGCCTTGATTGGTTTCTCATATCACTTGTCTCTCTCCTCGGTAAATATGTGGCTTCTACCTTCCCTCAATCAAAAGAAGAAGCTATCAGTAAGTCTCAACAATATGACCTCATCTATTCACAATCAGAATACTTGTACACAGTACTTCTTGATCTCCCAAGACCTGTACCATTTGGCCAAGACAAACCTGGGATGTCTCACTCAGCAGACAGATTGATTGGTAACACCACACATCACAATCCACAAACCCAACAACCACCAATGTATGGCATACCTCACTATCCATTGACCTATGGAGGAGTCCCTTATTATCCTCCACCCCCTTATCAACAACCATATCCTGTTGCCCTTCCTCCACCTACTAGTCGGCCATCACCGACACCCACAATATGCCCACCTATCCAAACAAGTTCTGGTACCCCCTCTACCTCAGCTTATACCATAAGTATTAGTGAAAGTGCCATGCCTTCCTATGTACCTTATGGATAATTACCACAACATAATACATAATTTCCATTTCCTGGCCCTCCACATCCCATGGCTCCACTAGAAGGACACCCACACATCGGGGTTAATTTTGTTCAACCCTCTCCCATTCAACAATATCAAAATTTTGAACAAATGAATACAAAAAATCTGACCCATCAGTCGAATAATGCCAAAAAGAAAGGGAAAAACTGAAACAATAATAATTTAGGACTAGGAGGAAACCATCCCCAACAGAACCAACATGTCAAGGTTAACCAGAATCAAGGGAACCAAAATACCCAAGGGGACACTAATAACAAATGTCAAGGGAAGAATAACAAAAATCTCCAGACAAACTTCCCTTGTGCCCTTTGTAGTGATTTTGGCCATTATACTCATCATTGCCCCCAAATTGTTGACTTTAAATTGATGAAAGAATTCGGAAATAGACCATGTCCTCCTGCATAGCCTACCTCGCAATAGGCCCCACAACAGTATGTGCAACAACCACCCCCAACTATGTTGCAGAACCCCATTCCACACCAAGGAGTGATGAATACCCAACAAGACGTGCAACCTACCCTACCTCAGATGGGATAATATCCCAATCCGGGCAATCTTCCAGATCACACTATCCTCCTTACTAGCGAGGAAGAAGTTCTTCTACAAACATGTAGTTGTCAATACAACACAACCTTTGAGTCTACTCCCACCACCTCGAAACCATCCCCAGTCGTAATTGGACCCCCTTCAATGATTCCTCACCCTAATACTGAACCCCCCCTTTGTGTTCCTCGCATACCATTACGCAGGAATGTCCACAACCCTCAGGCTAGGGTGGCTCATAATTATAGTTTGGTTGATGACTTGGCATAATCTCCTACTGCTATGTCAGTCTTAGAAGTCTTTCAAACTTGTCCCACTCAGCAAAAGTTGTTACTTTCCGCCCTAGGGGCAGTTGACCTTGCAGATACCCAACTCATCACATTTGATATCGATAGCGAAGAACCTCGCCTCCCCGCTCTCATCACTTTTCAAATACCAGTTAAAATCCGGAACATTACAGTTCACCAATGCATCATTGATGAGGGTGAATCCACATGCATTATGTCAAAATCTGTATGGCACAAACTTGGTTCCATCGAACTTATACCATCTTCCATTACCCTAAGAGCCTATGATGGACCACAATCTTCTCCCGAAGGACTCTTACAAAATGTCCCCGTAGAACTCGGGGGCAAGACCATTCTCATTGACATTGAATTTATTGATGCCCCACTCGATTACAATATCTTGTTTGTTCGCAGCTACATGTATGCTATGAAGGAAATTGCCTCTTCTGTCTTTCAAACCATGATGTTCCCCCATAACGGGAAGATCATTACCATTGATCAAGTTTCACATTATGATCCTAACCCTTCTGCTAACATCATTAACATTCTCCCTTTCATCCACACTAATCCTGAGGCATACCCACTCATCGATATGGGCCCTAGAATTTTCAAAGACCCATCCTTGTTAGGAACTTACCATGGTGCACCACCACTCATTCATCCTTCCAATCAAGTATGTGTCGTCTCATCCAAGGGAACTGACATTGAGGATACCCTTCCTCCCAGTGAGGCTTCTCTTATATCTGACGTCCCACTCGTCGCAAAGCTCCTCCCTCGAGAATATCCTGAGAACTCGTCAACTACACCAGTTCACGATTTCACCTCACCCCAGGGCCATATCCCAGTTTGGGAAATAGTTCCCCAAGCCATTACTCAAATCCCCTTCTTCTATCCCCCACCGGGCGTCCAAGATTTTCAAGTAGTTACAATGCTTACCCTTCCCAATATGGTGCTAGAAATCCCAATATGGTATCTAAATCCACCAACAATGGTTCCTCAACCATCTCTCCCTCCTCAAACCAAAGGATTTCTTATGCAGATTCCAATACCTACTCCAGAAGAAGCACCCTCACCCTCTCTTGCTAACACCACCCTACAGTTGGGGGCAGAAAAAATAAGAAAGAGCCCAGTCCCTTTCTCTCCAATGGATTGGCATAATCACAAATTATCACCTGCATACACATATACAGTACTTGATCAGCCATCACAACTCATCAAAACAACAAAAAAATCTCCCAAAAAGATAGGTTTTTCTTTTTTTTTCCACCCTCAGCTTTGCCTCAAGGGAATGTATGTTATCTGTACAGACGCGCACGCATGAACACATGTTCACCCCACAGGAATGCATGTATATGCGCATGTTCATCCCACATGCACACATTCGATGCGTGCCTGTTCACTACATAGTTGCGCACTCATGCGCAACTGCCAGAAACACAGCTGCGCACATATGCGCAGCTGTGCTTTAAACATGCATGCATCTCATGCATGTCTGTTTTCCAAAATTGAGTGCTCCCTTGCATGATTGTTCCCATTACAGTCGCGCACTCATGCGCGTGTCACCATTGATCACCCATGCACTTGAGGGGCCACACTCCCAAAAACCCACCGTACGACCATCCGTATAGTCCTACCCCAAAAGTTGACACCTAACTACTGTACAGGAGGATGAGACCACTAACCTGACTCTCACAGCTCCCAGATCAGCTTCCTCAAACTCCCAGAATTTATGAATCTTCTCTGGAATCTCCTTTCCAATCACTATAGCAGCAGGTACAAATGAGGTGGCAATGTGGGCCCTACAGCTATATAAAGGCCCTTTTTTCCAACACTTCCATACTCCCTTCCAGGAGCTCCAGACGTCCATTTTTTCGATCTGTCTTTAGCCACGGTATTAGGATCTTGTTGCCTATATAGTCATACTTCTTGGGTCACCATCCATCCTCAGCCCCCGGGGAGCCATTTTCTCATACCCCATTCAGGTATGCACGCTCATGTTCAAAATTATCAAATAACTGTTATACGTTCTTTATCTTCAGATATTGTTCACGTTGGATATTTGGTTTTAATGTGTGCAGGTACTTGGTCATCACAATTCAACACAAACCCCTTCAGGTATATGATTGACACTGACATGTAGTCATTCCCTCTGAATACCAATTGCATCTTCTAGTCACACCCTCCAATTTTTCCCCTAGGATCCATATATCCGGCTCTATAGTACTATCACCTCCACTACATTTCAGTACTGTCACCCGGTAGCACTCTCACCCACATGATTTGTCCCATTCATAGTCCCCCTGGGCACTTTGACACTCATGTTTTTTTCGCCCTTTAGGGATGGGAGTCCCAATAGTCTTACATCATGTCAAGAATCATCCACATACTCCTTCTCCTCATTTTTCTAACTTTCCCAATGAACTCCCAGGTTACTTCATCATGGTTCTATTGTGACTACACCTCCACAGTATCATTAACCATCCATTTCCTCCACAGTCAGTTTTCCCATCCGCATATTTCCTTCCATTCATTTACCTCATACAAAAACCCACCTATGGGGCCCCCACCCTACATCTGTTCTCTCTGCAACTTGCGCTTTCACAAGCCAAGCCATATTGCACTGGGGCACCCATTTCTGTATCTATACACTTATCCCAAATTATTTTTTATTCATTTGGTAATTATAAAAATCCTTTGTTTCTAGCATTTACATAGATTTTTTTCGTCACCCTTGGCAACCTTCTTTTCCTGGCAAAGCAACCCCTGTCACCCTTGGTTGGGGCATTTTTATTTCTTTTTACCTCCTACCCTTGTTGACATCACCCATAAACCTCGAGTATCTCACAGTCCATATATACCTATGATCTCTGAGTTTTTCCACTTTGTCATGCCTTTAGCACAATTTAACCCATGTCTAGTCATCCCCCTAACACTAGATTCAATTTCATGGTTTCTGCCACTCATAATTCACATATCCCCAACCAAGGGAAGTATCGAGTCTCACCACATCTTGACTTCGTCAATGTACCTCATCAGTTCCTGATCTCATCCAGTGGATTTCATGAAGCCCTTTGCTTCTTGGCGTCACATCTCCCTCTATGTCGACATCAACACAGTTTCCATAAGGGCGACAATATCTTGACTCTTATTCCCTCTACAATGNCAATATTCAAGAAGTAAGACCCACCGCAACATGAGAAAGTGTTGAAGTCGAATGTTACGGGGGTCAACGACAGCATAGGGAAAACCACCATCATTCTCTACTGTCGTTGACCCCCGTAACATTCGACTTCAACACTTTCTCATGTTGCGGTGGGTCTTACTTCTTGAATATTGCAGTTGTTTTTATATTTTTCGAAGACCTCTAAACATTGTTAGGCCATCAATGCTTGTGAATCATCGACACTTCTTCTAGGTGTCATTGCCTCTTTTTTAGAGTTTTTTCACCATCATAATTCTCCTCTTCTATTATCCACCTTCCCCCGAGGGCGTTGTAGTCATCTTCACCAACACACAACTTTAGTTACTGTATTACACCTTTTTTGAGTTATATGACATGAGCATGGGCCATGCCTGCCTCATTTGTACACAATTTTATTTTTTCTTACACCTTATAGAAGGTTTTGGTCCTACAAGTTCCCCTTTCCCTCCAATGGATTGCTCTTGATACTCTCATTCTCACTCTTTCTTACAATGGTACTCTCAGTAGAAGAAACATTGATGAATTTCGGCTATACGTATGCTCCTAACCTCATCCATCAAGGGGCATATGTTATCACTGAAATCTCATCCACACATGGTTACATGAATCCAACATCTCCAAACAGCTATTAGTTCACCCATGGACCAAAATTAGCAAAAATTAATTTCCAAAAGGTCCAAAACTATACAAACCAGTTATAAAATCAGTATGCGCTATGACTATACAGGGAGCACACGCACATGCTCCATCAAGAAATGCAGGAAAAGCGCAGATGCACATGATGTGTGACTGTGGATGCTAAAATCCACACACACCTCAGAATGACGCATTTATGATGTTGGTCGGCCTCCCACCCACTTCTGGTTTAGCTTCCAAGTCAATTTGACATCCAAATCTCAGTTGAATCCAGTTGGGTGGCTGGTCAAAGACCTAAGGGTTCCCTAAATGGCCCCTTGTTCACATTAAAAGTTGGTTGAATAATGCCTCAAAGTTATGCTATAAAAAGAGGCCATGGGTGCACTACTTTTTCAAGGAATTCATTTGTAAGGTTATGATGTTGCTATTCTCTTGGGGAATTCTCTTTTCTCATCAAGAGCATACTAGCACCATTCCATTTGAGCTATTCACATAACCTTTTGAGTGAATTAGCTTGGGATTCTTTCACCATTTCCTTCAAGTTTTCAAGTTGTAAGAAGAGCTCAATTTTGGGGGTTCAAGAGCCCTCCCTTGGAGGAAGAGGGGACCCAAAGTCTCCCTTTCTCTTTGGTGTTTTATTTCCACTAATATACTCCTTTCCATTGGTGGCATGAGTCTTGTTTATTTCTTGTTCTCATGATCTTATGCACTCTAGTTTAATTCCTTTTATTCTTATCAGTTTAGTTTTTTTGTTTATCTTGCATGATTTATATTTCTAACCCTTTCCTTTACTGTTGTCTTTCCTAGATAACCCAACTGGGCTTGTAAGCATCTCTAATTTGCTCACTCAAGTGACAAAAGAGATGCAACACCTAGCACGGGTTGAGTGGTTGCCACATGTCATTCGCTGACGTGGTCTTCCACATGTCCTTGCTGACGTGGTCTGCCACATGTCCTTGAATCATATGGTTGAGGCTTACTTCGGGTCTTTACCCAGAGTCCACAGGATTCTGCCACGTCTTTTCCGGATTAAACAGCCCAAATTTACTTCGAACGATCTGACACTTGAGATCTTCTTTGGACGATCTGACGATTATGATATACTTGAGATGATCCAACAGTCAATGATGTATTTCGTCTCTCCGGGTCTCTGGACTTCGAGGATTTCAAATCTCAAACTAATGCTCTGGATCAGATGGCCCAGATTCTCTATGGATGATCTAAAGCTTGATATCTTCTTCGGATGATCTGATGGCTGCGATATTCTTCAGATGATCTGATGGTCGAGAATGTATTTCATCTCTCCGACTCTTCAGGCTTCGGGTTTTTCAAATCTCAAACTAAAAATTCTGAAGTGAGATTTTTTTGCAGCTTAAACTACTCGCATCTTTATACCCGAACTAAATGTTGTTTCTCAATCATGATTCTAGATCGATGGCTCGATCTGTCTGTGATGCATCTCTTCTAGCTTATCCTGTCCTTCCACTCGAAAGTGATACGACGACTGACGGGAATTAGGGTTTGATCCAATGGCTGACGGGTATTCGGATAATCAAATTCTCAACCATTTTTCCCCGCTTATCCTATCCTTCCATTAATTCAATCCGATGGTTATTGGTCCTATGGATCAGTGATCCAATGGCCATTGTCTCTCTTCCTCCTGATATTATGATATCTCCGACTAGAATATTTTCTAAGTGTTCATGGGTCTCAATCTTTTCTCCTCCTGCAAGTATGTCTCTTGGACCTCGTTTGCACTTCCGAAAACTGCTATCTCTTTTGGGATTTCTCGTCTTCTTCTCTCTTGAGGTTTGGTTCTCTATTGTTCTTTCCATCAATGACAAGCACACTCTTCCTGTAAACATGCCAACATATCTCCATGAAGGAAGCCCTCAACCTAGAAGTGCAGAAGAAAGAACGAGCGCAAAAAAAGGTGGAAGAGATGGAGCATCAAATCCACATGTTGTTCCAAGTAATTCCTGAAAACACAAACGAGGAGCCAGGGTCGTCGGAAGATAAGTTGTGTAGGATAGAGCATACTATCTAGGAATACAAGGAGAATATCAAAGAGCTGGAAGAGCGTGTCACACCCACTATTCCTCTAGAATTCAGAGCACAGTGAGAACAAGAGGCAACAACAGTTGCGGAGGGCATCGACCAAATTATTCATACAATCATTGAGCTATTAGAGAAGAGCGCGTAGCTCTGGACTCACCTCCTAGAGGATGGGAGCCTCCAAGAACTCCAAGAGAAGGAAAATCAACTCCACGCAGCAATGGTGGAGGTGAAGCAAAGACATAAAAAAGTGTCACTGTCGGAGAAGATCAAAATGGCCACCGAGCTGAAGGCCCTGCAGTTGGAAGAGAAAGCGTTGCAAGCATAGAAGACAACAAGACAAGAATTGTTGGATCCCCTGCAATAAAAGGCGGAGAAACTGTTCATGGAGTGTGACGCAGCGAGAAAATCATTGAGAAGATTAGATACAAAGGAGAAGAAATACTACAGTCTCCTATAACAGAGCAGGTGGTCACCGCTATGGGTGACAAGAGCAGTCAGGCTCAACAATAATGCCAACAAATAACCGAAATGTATGACGCACTACAACAGGCAGTATCCAAAGAAGGAAGCAAGTAGTGATAGTTGCATAAGTCAGGAAATGAATCGGGACGAGTCACAATGTTAGTGTTGGGGGCCTGTTGGGGGCAGGCTCATTTTGGGGAAGAGGCATGACGTGGAGGAAAGACATTTGGTAGAAAAGCATGCAAGGCGCGCATGCAAGAAGAAGGGAAAGAAATGAAACTAGCGGGAAAAGCAGCGGATGAAAGCGGGCATGCAGAGGAGAAAAATGCACAAGGCGAGCATGTAAGAAGACCTAACTAGTTTATGGTTTTGGTAAGAGAATGTAATGGCTGATGAGCCAAGAATATATATAAATAGACACCTAGTAGGTCTAGTGGGGCTTGCTTTTTTTGTGATGTGTTACTCATGTGAGATAGAGTAACAGGTTGGTAACAAAATGTAATCTGATATCTTTTTGTAATTTTTTGAGTTGTAGGAAAGAGTAGTAACTAGACCTTGAGGGTTAGATCGTAGGCTGAGGAGCCTGGTGCGATCTAGTCAGCCTCGTAAAGGCCAAGGAGTCTGTTTTATGAATGTATGAACAAAGTTTTAGTGCATGCGGTGCCATATATGAAAGAACCATAATAAAAGAGATAAAGAGCCAAATCTTTCTGAGAGTAGCCCAGGAGGGGGTGAACCATGGTAAATCATGTGTTATATGGAGTGATTATTTTTTATGTTTTTTCTGTCAATGGTTATATCTTAGATGAATTTTTTGATGAATTAGTCATATCTGTTGATTTACATGAATGAATAATAAATTATAGGATAACTAAATTAGATGAATGATATAGTAATGGACTGAAGATCACATAGTACTATCCCAGATCCCCACTCATTCCTAGGCTGCAAGCACCTGAGCGTTGCAGTCACCCATAGAACTATCTCGGGTGAGACTGTGAAGTGCACTCTGTGTACTACGTTGCCTTCTGTTTTACCAGGAGGGCCGATAGTTTTAGAGGGTTTGTTGGATCCCTAGCAGACCTGAACCTAGGTCAATCATGTTAAAGGTATAACTCATATAAGCAACCAACACAATACAGGTGGGACAATGATCCATTTTTCATTCTAAATCCTTTCAACAAGTCTCATTTTCTTCCACTTAGCAAGGAAATGTTAGAAACGTTGTCAAATCTTTATCAACAACTATATCTTGTCTTCATCAATGAACTTTCTCAGATTAGAAGTTGATTCCTATTATCCATTGACAATAGACTACGAAACATAAAGCATGCACAAACAAAATACTTTGGGAACATAGATATGGTTTTTTGCGGTGACCTTTACCAAGCAGAACCCATACAAGATTCTCTCATATTTGAAAAAAATACCATGAGCATGAAACCAATAACATATGACTTTGATAAATATAATTTCAGGTGCTACAAATTTCATACAACAATGCACCAAACAAATGAAAAGTTTATTGAAATTCTCAATAGGATGCGCACAAACATCTAGACAATTAATGATTTTTCACATATCACTACAAATTGCATTCAACATACCCCAAGTGACCAAACATTCTCTTACCTATTCTATAGAAACAAAGATGTTACAATTCCTAACAAATATATGTAATCATTGATGCCTGGCAATGAACTTTTAATCAATGCAATTGATGAGGAGGAAGAAAACCATGGCAATGTTCCATAGCATCATGTTACAAAGAAAATCACTTTATGGCATGGAGTAAACCACAATAGACGAAATGAATGCAAAAATAGACTCTAATCTGAAGGATGCTATATAAACAAAGATGCTAACAAGACAAGATAAAGATCCTACCTCGTCCGGATGTTCAATGAAGACCATCGTTGAGCACTCGAATCAAAGCTATATACCTATAACTTGTCCTCAACAACCAATATACACAAGCATGTGGTGATAATATATAAATTTAGAACATATAATAGCATAATCCATCAATATTCAAAACAAATATTCCCATGGAATAATAATTCAAATATTTTCAAGACATTAATTGGATGAGAAAAGAGTATTTCTATTAAAATATGATCAACAAAAGTGTATGAATGACAAAATTTTGTGTCGGCACATATCAGAACCGAGAAACTAAGTCCCTTCCATTTGGGCCTCCACCACTTCAATCCTCTACCAAATTCAAGCTCATACAAGAGAGACAATGAGTTTCTCCATCAAAGAGGGAAGAGCTTGGGGGCTAAACAATGTGTTCAGACTTAAAAGGACAAAGGGGTGCAGACTCAATATGAAGTGAGTAATTTCTCCAGAGTAACTTTTCTCTCAAAATTTGAATTCTTCTCCCTTTCCACGGTTTGGATATGGACCATTTATAGCCTTCAAATGGAACTGAAGGGTCGATTCAGAATGTTTCCAGTATATGGAAGTTCAAGGATCATGGATCTCATGATGTGACATGGAAACCTGACACAATTTTTATTTTTTTATCACGAAACTCAATGTACGCGGGGCTGTAGTGGTGCAACCTGCTTATACACATGTTGTGTAACTAATAGGGCATGCATATGTGGAAAAATATGATTTTTATCTCTGGGAAGTGCAAAATGGGACTTCAAGTCTACATAGGGAAATGGAAAAGGCCTTTTGAGCAAGTTGTATGGGGTGCGGAAATTTTTTCTATAACAGATGCCCCCTATAATTCCCAGAAGTGGAGTAATGGAGACCCTTCTGAGTATCTGCAATGGATGAAATACATTATAATTCCCAGAAGTGGATTAATGGAGACCCAGATGGAAAAACTAGTTGCTCATAAGAATATTACAATCCATAATGACTTTGTGCACATGGTTGCCAATTTGAATTACGTTGCAGATCCATGTGGAAATATACCAAACAGTTGTTCATGGCCATGAATACACAATACAAAGTAGATACATGCCATAGGTTGTCATAGTCATGAACAAGGCCCAGTGAAAACCAGCCTCAAAATCAATTTGAAGATATCTGTATACAATGGAATACAATCTGATCTCCCATGATCACTGAAGTCATATAGGTATTGGTCCAATGAAAGATAGCAATAGCTTAGGAAAGTTGCAACTATAAATTGATGTCTTCAAGTCTTCTACACGATCCACCAAAGGTGTAAGTCTACATCATGTGAATAAAGGAGTTGAGGTTGAACATAATGAGACTTTGTTTGATTACCGATCATTAAGGTATATCGTTAACAAATGTGAGACAACCTATCGATAATGAAAGTAGTTATCAATGCACCAAGTACATTCTTACAAGTGTGAATAAATGTGTTGAGGTCGAACAATTGAAGAATCCATCGATCAGGAGACATTGATGTATTCCCAATTTTCGATGACGAGAGAACTTCCCACTGACAGGCGAATTCTCCCTTGGAATCTAGACCCCTAATACCAAGACAAAAACATAGAAATGGACACTAATATCCCTATGAATTCAATTACCTAATCAAAAAGAGAAAGAGAAGGAATAAAGTATGATGCACCTTATTCTGTGGTTCATCCTCGCTACCTCCAATCTGATCTTGATATCCAAACTCTTCAGCACCACTCGATACCTACAATGAAATGGAAAACAAAAAGACAAATAACTCCTACTCTACTTTACAAGATTAGACTAATCAAATTCATCTATCAAGATCGACAATCATAAGAAACAATACACAATCTTGAAGGGAATAGGCCAAGTAATATTGATGAGAACTTTAAAGGGATACTTACAATCATGGATAGTGTTGCAACAACTTCCCCAAGTCCTCCTCGTCCCACCCTTGCACAATGCTCCCAATATCATAAGTTTGATATCCAAAGATTCCTATTTTCTCCATGGAAAACCCTCATTATATAGGATTTGGAGGCTTAACCACCATAGAGAAGATCACTCATAAGATCCAGTAAAAAGGGATCTCCAAGATTTTTAGGGAGAAAATATATCTTCAAGGCTTTTAAGGATAAAATATCTCTCAAGGATTTTAAGGAGGAAATATCTCTCAACCATCCATGATATTCTCAACCTTTCCTTGAAAATAGGAAACCAAATGTGAGGTGGATTCTCACACTAAATTAATTTCCTTTTTATGAATATTAATAATTAATTCA
>JZKD02S0713170.1:301480-356070 GCA_000966675.3 Picea glauca | reverse complement strand
ATGTTTCTGACTGAGAAGAGATTTGTTAGGGCATCATACATCTTCTTCGATGATTCAAGATGGGAGATGTAGGGTATCAAGTGGTATTTTATGGAATCCACTATGATACTCATGGAATTGATGTCAACATCTTTGAACTTCTCCATAGCTGCAACATTCTGCAGTTCCTTCTCTTCTCCTTCTTTAAACTCTGGCTTCAAGATCTTTCCTTTCACAATATCCAACACTTTATTCTTAGTAAGGATGAGGTCAATCCTTGTCTTCCATGCTTTGAAGTTAGAGGCTCCATCTAGCTTGTTCTCAGACTTCATAGAGTTCGTCATGGCTTACTTGACTTGGTCAAACCCTAGATTTGACCAAAAACCCAAACTTCACATCTTGGTATTTTGAGAGTTCCAGGAGATGCACTAGGCTAGGGTGCACTAATATATCCAGAGAATAGGTCAATCCATTCACTTAAGGTGCCTCAACAAGAGGTTTAGGGTTTCTGCAATTGGTTCTGCTAGTAACCCTAGCTATAGTGCTTTTGGAAACTTCTCCTACTAGTAACCCTAACGGCAGTTCCTCAACAGGTTCAATGTCTAGTGGCTATGTTTCCTTCCAGCATTTTAGGTTGACTGAAGGGGTGTGGGCCCACAACCTGTTAGAATATAGAATATGGTGTGCTCGTTTTACCATTGACGATACCCTCATCACCCAACCATAGGCCGAAGCCTCCCTTCGAGCACCTTAACCTTGACTGAGAATTCCTCCAGAAGCAAACCCTAGGCTAGATAGCCAAAAAAAAGACAGTGCATCTTTCCCCAAGGATAGCGCAACACAAAAAGCTGATCAGATGTTCCAAACCCTAGCCAAGAGATATTCAAGCCAATACTGAGAACTAGTTGTTGTTGCAGCTACAGCTACAACCCTCCTCCAAACCCGCGCACTAGACTGCAACTGCAGTGCGCACCAACTGGGAAACTGCAATTCTGATATGCTGCAAATGAGAATTGGTGCCATGTATTTATAGTAATCCTGCTAGTTTTGTTGGGGCCGACTTCTCCTTCTGGGTATGTGTCTGTTCAGTATATTATTATTATTTTTGGCCGACTTCTTCTCTTGGAGGCTAATAGACTAATATAAATTATCTTCTTGAGCTAACAAGGCTTCTAGGGTTATTATCCAACTCATTAGGGTTTCTCTTTCTCTCTGGAGTCTTCTATTCTCATCAGGTTCACACGTGGGGTTAGATACCTCCCGCAACTACCATAATATTAATAGAATGGAATCGTCCATCAAAGAATTGGAAGAACACCATGAGTGGAAAGTCATAACATGATTGTTAGGATATTTCCTAGGTTTTCCGTCAAATTTTGGAATTCCGGACAATAATTTGGCAGGGATGGTGTTACAAAATGGGGCATGAAGGATGGGATCGTTTGTTAAAAGAGACATATATGGAAGATCTAACATATCCAAGAACGGTAGTTGTCAGTTAGGTTGTTGATATTGGTGATAACCATATTGCGTGGAAACACTAGTAGGATCATATCCAGGTTGTGGCGAGATGAAAAAACTAGATGGTTCTCCCATATAAGGTGGTTTTCCTACTTGTCCACTAGTGTAATGTGATTGAATAGATGGACCTCCTATGTACTTCGGTTGACCTGTTGGTCCTTCGATGTATGGCGGTTGAAGGGAATGTTTTGTTTGAATTGTGGGGTTTACAGATTGATAGGGCATATTTCCTTGCTGAGGAATGCATGACAGATTGGGTTGATTCCACAAAGGATTTGCAACTCCTGGATATGGATTTCCAGGATACAGACCAGTGGTAGTAGGGATAGAAGCAATTGCAGGAGTGGTTTTCCGCCATGCTAGTTGGTGTTGTAACCATGTAGGTTTCCCCCTAGTGAAAAGTGTGAGATGGAGTTTGAGTATCTTGTGTAACTGTGGTTGTCTGAATGACATGACTGCTGTCCATTCAATCGATGGGATGACCAAGTAAATCACTTGGCATGTGTATGTGTGGAAAAAATGAAGCAACAATATTACTTGAATCATGCGCAAGAGGAGATGAATGCGTAAGTGGTTGAGTCAAGGTCACTTCGGTCACCGATGTTTTCAGTAAGGAATAAGCACCAAAAGTATCAACTACGGGAGTTGTGGAAAAAGATGAATTCCCAAGTCCTTTAGGAAAACCAATAATCAGTGGGTTCATGCCAAAGGATGGCATAGTGGTGGAACTAGGCGACAAATAGTAAAGGAGACTCCATGGTTGGCCTTTTTCGTGATTTTTAGTCTCTGAGGTTCGAAAAAGTATAAAATGATACGATGGAGAACTCTTCTAATCATTCTTTATTATAGTGTTCATTTTTCGTAATTAGTCTTGTGAGGCCGAAAAAGAGATAAACTATCACTCGAAAGATGCCCTTTCAAAACTTTTAATGAGTGTGAAAGGAAGCAATATCACTCAACAATATTTTCATGTTTAGAGAGTCTGAAAAGAGATTAAAGGAGAATCTAGGGGGTTCCTTTTTCATATAACCATTATGAGTCCGAAAAAGTGATAACATTATACTCGGTTACATTCTCACGTATTTACGAGCACAAGAAAGAACAAAGACTAAGCTTGGTAACTTATTCTCATGTATTTACGAGCACGAGAAAGAACAAATACTAAGCTCGTTCTAGAAAAATAATACTATGTTATGATGGGAATGACCTTCAACTGAGGATAACTCCTAGCAGTGTGTCTCTCTAGAGGTGGTTTTCCCCCAACTTCTTTGTCAGAAGTTGGCAATTTTGCTCTGAGATGATGTTGATCCGGATTATTTTCGACATGAAATGAGAGTGAAGATATAATAAATCAATGTACAGAGATATCTCAGATATCCAATAATATAACAAAAATGTATCAGAGATGAAACCATCAACACAGAGATACAATAATACACAATTTTCTATTAATGAGTGAAAATCTACAAAGACTATAAAAATATAGAGTGAAAGACTCGCTAGAATGGTGGCAGCTTATCTCTGAGAAGATATGTGTCCACTAATCACATTAAAAAGAATATGATTTTACAACGAGGCTCCAAAGGAATTTTTATCATAAAGAAAATCCAAAACCCTAACCTCGGAAGATGAAAATCTAACAATGTTATGGACCCCATTTTGGGTAGTTTGGTGTATCAACTTCCCCGGGGCGTAACTTTGGCATACGATATCCATTTGGGGCGCATGATAGCTCGTTGGAAAGGTATCGTCGAGGAGATTCATTTAGGGGGACCAATGAGATCATTTACCTATCATTGAGAACCTAGATCCCAAAAAACCTTCATTTAGGTTGTTGGCCCTTGGTTATGGAATTAAGCAAAGATCAAGGAAGAAAAGGCAAAAAGCAAACTGCACGGAAGACACAATGACTGTTACTAGGTCGAAGTGAGAAAAAAAATAGAAATGACATAGTGAAGTAAGAGAAAGCAAGTCGTTGGATGAGGATATCAAGGATGACAGATCAACAAAGAAGAAGGACCGTGGACAACTCAGCAAGCGAAAAAATCCACCATTGGATGCTTTGGAACACTGCACGAGAAGGAAGGAAAGACAAGCTGACGAAGCATGAAAACATGGGTCAAGTTGACCTAGGGTTTTAGACACCTAGGGTTTTGGTATCTAGGGTTTTGACACCTAGGTTTCAGCCTAAGGATGTCGGTGAGCTATTGTAATGTATAAATAAAGGTCAAGAGGACCTGGGTTGGGTTATTGTCACTATCGTTCTAGCTTTACTATTGGCATGAGTTATTATTGTTGTGTGAGAGAGAAGTGCTAGTGTGAGATCCTTCTGGTATTATAAGATCTTCAGATCGGTGTGGAGATCAAGTCTTGTAGTTGGGTGCATGGGAAGGGGAGAGACAAAGAGAAGAAGAAAGAAGATCTGCTAGCTGAGAGCACAGACAAGAACTGTATGCTTCATCCTAATATATTATAAGCACAGTTCTGTGGACATATCCCTAGAGAGAGGGTGAACCACATATATCGTGTGTTGTATGTGTGATTTATGCTCTATTCTTTTTCATTGATATACTTCTATTTCATTACTGTGTTAGATCTGATCGATAGTTGTGCAGAGTAGATTGAAGTTGATAAGTGATAAATGCATGTTGTATTGTTCTATATTAGATCCACTTGATATTCCATTTGGTTGTAGACATCTCTATCCTACAACCCCCCCATAGCTTCTTCAGGTGAGACTGCATCTACTTCATAGGTGTTGCTAAAAGGGCCAGTAGTTAGGGATTGTTGGTGCACTCTTGGAGATGAACCCTAGGTCTACCCCTATGCCAACAAATGGCTCTATTGCCAGGACATGAATATTCTTGAGGGAATGTCAAGGTGGTTTCCATCAAAGAAAGAGATTCAAAAGTGGATAGAGGATCAAGAAGAGGACTTCGCTAAAGCCCAGAACAAGAACCCTAATATTAGTACAGAGGATTGGTTAGGAAGATATATCTTTACCGATATACACGAGATTTTCTTTGGAGGAATCCATTAGGACCTATATGAGTGGTTAGCTAGGTTAGCAGATACTCAGTTTAAGATCATATCTAAACCTCTTGTGGTTTGGACATTGGCACTGATCAAGAAGGTCAAGAGAGTTGATAACATCGTGTCATGAGAAATAGATCATTGGTTTGATAGCACCATTGGAGTGTACATCACCAAGTTTGTTGTTGACAGAGTAGAGTCATATAGCCAAGCCGAGAGATATTTCTTCAAGGGACCCAGAGAAAATTTTTTACACTTTCTAAAGTTGAGAATCAAGATGTTATTGCATGAGAAGTACATATTAAAGATATAGTAGATTGGTCGGATTTAAAAAAGATAATGTTCAATAATTCGGACAGCGAAAGCGACACAGAAGCTGGACATACATGTAGTGGGAGAGAATTCAGAGAAGTTCATCTTGCGAACCTATTTAAGATAAACTATGGGGACGAGGGTTTCTACAGTGGAGAAGAGGAAGATTTGACAGATGAAGGTAATTCAAAACCCGCTAGGGAAGAGGAAGGGAAAGTTGAAGAACCTCATCGGGACAAGCCAGAAACTTCAGGAACTACACAAACTGTTGTAGTAAGTACTATTATTCCTCCTATTCATTCAACAATATTAAGAAAATAGAGTAATCAGAGTCACCTGAGCATTTAGAGCACTGTCACTAGTAGTCCACCACATACTCAGTCAGGAAACCTAGGAATATCTATGGTAGATGATATGAGGCTCCCTATATTTAGGGGAGATGGATTTGAAGACCCTGATCAACACTGGTTCCTATGTGAAGCTGTGTGGAATATTAAGAATGTCACCGATGAAGCTGTTAAAAGAATTAAGTTTAGTACCACCCTGAGGGATCATGTACTGAGCTGGTACATGAATGCGTTGAATGCAGAGTTTAAGAAACCCAAATCGGAGTCACAATGTATTATAGAGCTGAAAGAGATCAAGCAGAAGGTAGCTAAACCTATTTGGGAATTCGATCAGAGATTCAAGACCTTAACAAGCCGATTGACTTTTCAGATCCTAGATGAGCAGAACAAGGAATGGTTCATCACTGCTCTCTTACCACACATCAGAGTTCCTCTGATACAACAAAAGATTGCTTCACATAATGAGGCATTGGAGATCACCATGAAGTTAGAATCAACACCTATGGGAGAATCCGGCTCAGGTATGAGTCAAATCTTAAGTCAACTAACTAGTTTGTCTCTGCAGGTCGAGGATATGAAGAAAGACAAGGGAAAAGATAAAAGAGAAGACATCTGGTGTGTCAAATGAAAATTGGTAGGCCATGACAAGGAGCATTGTCCCCTATTTCATGAATACTTGGCCTCTGGATCTCCAAGCTCTTTGAATCAAGTCGCCCTACCCTGGTGTGAGGTATGCAGAAATAGACATCACCCAGGTGAGTGTTATTACATGAAAAAATACATTCAGACACCCACAAATTTGTATTTCACGTTTTGTAAGTCCATGGGGCATGATGATAGGGATTGTAGGGCTTATGACCTCATGCATGAAAGGTCAAGAGACATATACAAAATTCAAGGTGAAATACAGTAGGAAGGAAACACTACGCAATATAACTCTCCAGGAAGAGGAAGCTTCAATCCTCATGTTGGATTCAGAGGAAGAGGATGAGGAGGAGGTATGGGTCAAGTTCAAGGGAAGATAATCTATTACAACTGCGCACAACTAAGACACTTGGAAAGGGACTGTCAGAACCCTTGCACTACTTGCAACTACTACAACTCATTCAAAGATGTTATAGAAGAGTGACTTGTGCTGCTAGCTAAGCTTCAGGAGAGACGAGGACCTCAACAGAACCCGCAAGTGCAACTAATATATGTTGAACCTCATGGAGAAGACCCTAGATTCGATGTTATCTCTAGAGGAGGTGTTGTTACATGAGAAGACAGACTAACCCAAGAAAAGACTACAAAAGACTCAGGAGTCAGGAAAGCTACAGAGAAGACCCAAACTTTTAATGCAAAGAAAGAAAGACAAATATTTGAGGAGGAAAGAAAAGAGTACAAAGTAGACCAAGGCTCTTCATCAAAAACAAAACTAGAAGTAAGATAATATGGAATGCCTCTGGCATTCAATCAGTCTGCTTTGCCAAAATAAGGAAAAGAGGTAAGCAATCTCATGGAATTTTTATATACTTGTATTAAGTTGATTCAGGATGAAAGCATTGTACAAGAGCTACAAAGTTTAATCAGACAGTATGAGCTAGGAAAGATAGACCCCTTACTAAATAGGGAATTACACCAAGTATCTAAAAGGAGAAGGACAAATAAGGAATTACACTTGAATGCTCAAATAGGAGAGTATAACATAGACTATGTGGTCCTTGACTTAGGGTCGAAGGTCAATGTCATGACGAAGAATACATGGGAACTGCTGGGAAAACTGAAGTTGATCTATTCCCCTATTATGTTTAGGATGGCTAATCAACAAGATGTAAGCCCCTTTGGAATATTGGAACGTGTCCCTGTAGACATCGACGAAGTAAGAATGTTTGCATATTTTGAGGTAATTGAGATAGTTGATGACAATTGTCCTTACCCTGCGTTGTTAGGAATTGATTGGGCTTTCAATAATTCCACTATGGTTGATTTAAATAAAAGACATATGAAATTTGAAAGAGATGGCCTTAGGTTCATTTCACCTTTATATCCAGATGAAGGTCACCGATACACAAAACCTATCAGATAAGAAGACTGCGCATATGAACTCGAAAACATATAAAAACTAGTAGCCAGACAACAATATTACATTAATCTTATGGAAGATGGGAACCTAAGATGGCGAAGTGACAATGCATGTTCAGAAGAAGCACTGGAGAACTAGAAGAAAAAAATGTATGAAGTATCTACACGAAGATGCGCTAGAATAACCAGAGAAGTTCGTTGGATCAGCACAACAGTAAGTAACCTACCAACCTTTGACGGTTTGAATCCTTTAGAAGCCTTCTTATCGGACTTTGAAGAAAGTGTACCAACACAAAAAATATTGTTGGCAATGGATGAGGCCTTGAAAGAAACACCAGTAAGATGGTGGGGGACCCACAAAAGAAATATTACAGACTGGGTACAATGTCTTACTTTGATGATAGCGCAGTTCTCAACACAAGTAGAAGGCTGCGAAGTTAGGTACACAGGTCGAAGCTTCCTAAAGGACCATGTGTGCAGTTGCAAGGAAGCCTGGAGCAACATTCCTTAAGAGAAGTGGGTGCACAAATTCATCAACATGCTGGACACTACCCCTATCAACTGGTACCTTCAAGTGGAGCTGCGCCTCATCACTGCAGATTGGGAAGGTATGACTCAGAATTTTGTAACCACATTCCTATTTGAAAGTCAATATCATTCAGTAGATCAAGCATTATAGATTGTAAGACAGAAAGTATTATAGGAGGCATATAGCCTCCCTTTGGAACAAGAAGAGGACAAATGGACTGCGCCTCTCTAGACACTGCAAGGTTGTTACAACATTAATGCTGATGACAATAATGATCCTAGGAAGGTGAACATCGCCAAAACAGAAGGCCAAAGAAATGTGGAAGGACCATGAGTTGAGATACCATTCATTGGACAGCCGATCAAGATCAATAAAGTCAATATTGGAACTGAGCAAACACCGAAGCTTTCAAATGTCGGAGATTATTGGGATGTTGCTACTATTGAATAAATAACAGAGTTACTGCACGAATATCAAAACTTGTTTCTGACCAAGTTCACTGATATGAAGGGCATTAAAGGGCCTATGGGAGATATGAGGATCCATTTGAAACCAAATGAAAGACCATTCAAACAGAGACCCTACAAGTTGAACCCTAAATATAAGGAGAAAGTGAAGATTGAGCTTGACAGAATGCTAGAAGCAGGGATCATAGAACCCGTTGAAGAGTCAGAGTGGATTATCCCTATGGTGGTGCAAGAAAAGAAGACAGGAGAGATCAAGATATGTGTATATCTCATGAATCTTAATGATGTCTGTTTGCATGACCCCTTCCCTACACCATTCACTGACGAAGTGTTAGATAATGTGGGAGTCCAGGAGGTATATTCTTTTACAGATGGATTTTCAGGATACCATCAGATCTAGATTGCCAAGGAAGATCGCCATAAGACCACGTTTTCCATAGAATGGGGATCCTACTAGTATACAGTGATGCCACTTGGATTGAAGAATGCCCCAACCATCTTTTCCAGGGTGGTGGTAGAAGCATTCAAGGAATTTCTGCATAAATTTTTAGAAGCATATTTTGATGATTGAACTATTTTTAGTTTATTGAAAAATCATATTGAATGTCTAAGGGTAATGTTGGACAAATGCAGGTAGTGTCAAATTTCCTTGAATCTAAAGAAGTGCATCTTCTTCTCACCATTTGGAGTGTTGTTAGGTCATATTGTATGCAAGTAGGTATTGCTAGTAGATCCATCTAAAATTACTATTATAGTTGATCTACCCCCTCCCACTTCAGTCAAATAGTTGCGCACTGTGTTGGGACATACTGTATATTATAGGAAGTTCATTAAAGGATATGCCTATATTACAACACCCATGGAGAAGCTTTTGAAGAAAGACTGTCAGTTTAGTTGGACAGAAGAATGCCAGCAGAGCTTCGACACACTGAAACAAAAAACGGTTACTGCGCCTATTCTAGTTTTTCCAGATCAGAAATTGCACAGAAGGTTCTTAGAGCTGGCCTTAGGTGGCCTACCTTACAAAAATATGCTAAAGACTATTACAGGGCCTACGATGTATTCCAAAGAGTTGGGAAACGATATAGAAGAGATGAAATTCCTTTAGCACCAAATCTGACCCTACAAGCATTTGAGAAATGGGCCATCAACTTCGTGGGACCTATAAACCCACTAGGAAAGTGCACAGGAGAAAGGTACATCATTACTGTGACATAATACTTGACTAGATGGGATGAAGCAAGAGAAGTTAAGGAATGTAGTGAAACTAAAACTATGCACTTCATATTTGATGACATCATAACTAGGTTTGGATGCCCGAAGATCCTTATGAGTGATCAAGGCACACATTTCATCAATAAGACTGTTGAATCCATAACTGAGGAATTTGTCGTCCACCATCATAAGAGAATGCCTTACCATCCACAAGAAAATGGGATAGTTGAAGCATTCAACAAAATCTTGGAGACAACACTAACAAATATTTGTAGTGTGAACAGGGATGACTAGGATTTAAGAGTGCCAGCAGTACTTTGGGCCTATAGAACCACTTGCAAAAAATTAACAATGCAGGACCCTTTCAAGTTGGTTTATGGCCTTGAAGTTGTTTTCCCAATGGAATACTTGGTACCAAGCCTAAGAATTATTTCCTTTACAGATATGGATGACACTAGCATTGTTCGAGAGAGGCTTTCATAGTTGGTCGAACTAGAAGAAGACAGATTTATTGCAGGATTCCATCAGCAGGTTCAGAAGGAAAGACAGAAGGCCTATCATGACAGGCACATTAAGAAGAAGGCATTTAAGCAATGTGACTTGGTATTGGTGTATGACAGTAACTTCATGAAACATCCTGGGAATTTCATAATGTAGTGGCTCGGGTCATATGAGATCACCTATGTTACAGAGGGAGGAGTTGCAAAACTGAAGACTTTGAATGGAGAATGGAAGGAAGGTTTGGTGAATTGGAGTCGACTAAAGTTAACTATGAAAACCAGCTACCTCGCAACTCTCAGTAAAAGCATGAGGAAAAAGGTATAGGTACCAGGTGTAGTTGAAACTGGGTACCAGACACAGAAAAGAAAATCTACAAAAGGAAGGAGAGGAGGCATAGAGCAGAAAGAAAAGGCTGCACTATGTAGTCTGAAGTCGAAGTAAAATAGAAGGATCATATCCGAAGAACCTCGGGATGAGTCATAGGTGAGTGTTGGGGGTCTGTTGGCCCTTGGTTATGGAATCAAGAGAATATCAAGGAAGAAAAGGAAAAATGTGAACTGCACGGAAGACACAGTGACTGTTACTGGGTCAAAGTGAGCAAAAGAGCAGAAAAAAAGGAGCGGAGTAAGAGAAAGCAATCTGTTCAATGAGGATATCGAGGCTGACAGATCAGCAAGGAATAAGGATAATGGAAGGAAGGAAAGACGGGCTGGTGAATCCTGAAAATGAGGGTCAAGTTGACCTAGGTTTTTAGACACCTAGGGTTTTGGTATCTAGGGTTTTGACACCTAGGTTTCAGCCTAAGGATGTCGGTGAGCTATTGTAATGTATAAATATAGGTCAAGAGGACCTGGGTTGGGTTGTTTTCATTATTTTTCTAGCTTTACTATTGGCATGAGTGATTATTTTTGTGTGAGAGAGAAGTGCTAGGTGTGAGAGCCTTTTGGTATTGTAAGATATTCAGCTGGGTGCAGATATCAAGTTTTGTAGCTAGGTGCATAGGAAGGGGAGAGACAGAGAGGAGAAGAATAAATATCTGCTAGCTGAGAGCACATACAAGAACTGCATGCTTCATCCTAATATATTATAATCATAGTTTTATGGACATATCCCTAGAGAGAGGGTGAACCACATATATCTTGTGTCATATGTGTGATTGGTGATCTTTTCTTTGTCATTGATATACTACTATTGCATTACTGTGTTAGATCTGATCGATCATTGTTCAGAGTAGATTTAAGTTGATACATGATAAATGCATCTTGTATTGTTCTATATTAGATCCACTTGATATTCCCTTTGGTTGTAGACATCTCTATCTTGCAACCCCCACATAGCTTCTTTGGGTGAGACTCCATCCACTTCGCAGGTGTTTTCGAAAGGGCCATTAGTTAGGGCTTGTTTGTGTGCTCTTGGATATGAACCCTAGGTCTGCCCCTGTTCCAACATAGGCTCTCAAATGGCCCCGGAAGTTAAAAACTGCTAAAAATAGTAAATTGCCAAAATTGCTAGAAAATTATTTTGAGCCAGTTGGAAAAGGTGGGTGGCCACTGATATCCACATGGATCAATCATCCCTCCTTAGGAAGCAATGATATCCATTGTGTTGAGTTCCTGAGGGAGAGGGAAAAGTGTTTGTTGAATCTGCATCTTGATGAGTTGCTTGCCTTGTTGGAGAAGTTGCGTTGCTTATCTTGTTGAAAGTTGTCATGAACATGTGGCTGGAAAGGTTGGACCTTTTTAACTTGTATGGATACATGAGATGCCTATGTGAAAAAGGAATATTTACACTTTGTTGCAATCTTGTTGGCCTGCTTCTGTTGGATAGAAGGTTCTTGGGTTGAGGATGTAGTGGTTGTAGTATCCTTCTATTCACCTTTTGAACAGATTGTGCAGAAGATGAATTTTGTACTATGAGATACTAACTTGCGACACTATTTAGGTGGAACAGTAGTCGGAACTACCTGTGGTATTCTGTAGAGATGACCCTCTAGAGAAACAATGACACTATGGGGTCGAGACTCATAAAGAACATGGCGCTTCCACATATATGATTGGCCCAAGAGAACATCATAGACATCCAGTGGGGAAACATCACATAATACCTCATCCTTGAAGGGATGGATGTCATATGACAAATGATGATGTTGGCTGACATAGAGATCGCGTCCCTAGAGAAGCCACCTGATGTTTTATGGATGCGGGTGTGGTGTTATCGATAATCAAAACTATTTGACAACCTCTGTTGAGATGAGGTTTTTATGGATTTTTCTATCAACAATGAAATGCAGTGGGGTACCCTTCACTCACATCTATGAATGAAAAAGGAGCTCCCCCTCTTCAAGATATATTGGTTCTTCTGGTTGAATTGTTTTGGTCGTGACAATAACAGTGGGGTCTGCATCGATGATTTGTATTTTACCAGTATTTTCATAATCAGATTCAGAATTAGGTTTTGGATCCTTGTATTTGATCTCGACCACCAATGAATATTTTGAGCAACATTCCTCAGTGTTGTGCCAAGGGATTTTATGGAAATCGCACCATTTTCTAATGTCCTCCTTTGTCTTCCCATGACCCTTATTTTCCTGTGGCTTGGACTAGTTTTCAGGAGACTGTTTATTAGGGTTGTCTTTATCATACTTTGGTTGTTGTAGATTTTCAGACCCAAACTCCCATTTGTTCTGGTGCTTAAATTCCTACTTGATTTTAACAACATATCGATAAGAAGCACCAAGTGATGAGATGTCCAGAAAATCCATTTCAGTTTAGATGCATATGTGTAGAGGCCCACGGTATTTCAGAACCAAATGTCATTTGGAGTCTTTGATACCCAACTTGGTGCGCAAGGTATGGAAGGTATTGCTGAACTTCAGAACTACTTGGCCCCTCTCTTGCCACATTGTGGTCCATCTCATGTATTGGTCCTCATAGTTTCCAACAGGGTAATATTGTTCCTTTACCATGTCCACAAAAAAATCCCAAGTGGGATCGACCCCATATATTCCAGACTCCTCGATGGAAATTTGATCCCATTAAGTTTCCCACCAATGTTTGACATGGGGGAGAGATTTAAAGAGTGCGAAGGTGATATTTTCCCTGTCGGAAAAATTATGAACAGAGAAAGAACCTTCAAACAGATTTAACCATTTGTCTAGGGAATCTGCATCTATCTGAACTTCAAATACGAAAATATCAAAATTAACATGTATCTTGTAAGGAGAGGTGCTTCCAAAGTGGTTTTTTGATGAATATATGTCTGTTTCTATCGGTAGGCATTGAAGGATGTGGGAAAAATTCTCCATCATTTCGTCCCTTTGTTGCGTGAGAGATTGCTCAAGTAATAGATTGATAGAATCATTTGCTCCATCGTTTTTCTTTTCTTCCAACATGGAGGGTTTCTTGGGCATCCAAAAGTAATTTTATTCAAGAGAGACAAGATCAAGACCCAAATTTATATACTCGGACCTCGTTGAGGACATGCACTAAAAAAAACGATCAAGAGTAGCCTGCTCTGATACCATTGATCTGGATTATTTTTGGCACGAAATGAGAGTGGAGATATAATAAAAAAATGTATAGAGATATCTCAGATATCCAATAATATAACAGAAATGTATCAGAGATGAAACCATAAACACATAGATACAGTAATACACAATTTTCTATTAATGAGCGAAAATGTACAAAGACTGTAAAAATACAAAGTGAAAGACTTGCTAGAATGGTGGCAGTTTATCTCTAAGAAGAGATGTGTCTGCTACTCGCATTCACAAGAAGATGATTTTACAATTAGGCTCCAAATTCCTTTTTATCATAAATAAAATCCAAAACCCTAACCCCGGAAGATGAAAATCCAATAGTTTTTTGGACCCCGTTTTGGGTAGTTTGTTGTATCAACTTCCCGGGGGCGTAACTTTTCCATACGATCTTTGTTTTGGATGCACGATAGCTTGTTGGAAAGGTATCATTGAGGAGATTCATTTAGGTGGATAAATGAGAGCCTTTAGCTATGATTTAGAAGCTCGATCCCAAAAAACCTTCATTTTATGCCCTCAAAATGGCCCTGGAAGTTAAAAACTGCTAAAAATAGTAAATTACCAAAATTGCCAAAAAATTGTTTTGAGCCAGTTGGAAAAGGTGGGTGGCCACAGATATCCACCTGGATTAGATGTCCATAGGATGGATATCATCCCCCCAAGATTTGTTTCCTCTGACGACTCTTCTTCTTTCCTTGTTTAGGTTTCTGGTCACCAATGTAAACATTTTCACTAGGCGGAGGAAAAGAAGGTTCAAGTACTCGATCCAGAGTGAGAATCAATTGTAACAGAGGGGGTTCTATTTTATTTTTTAATGAACTTGAAAGAGACATTAAACTATGCTCATCAAGACCAAGAACTACCAAAGAATGAGATGAATCTAAGGATTGTCGTACCTGAGTCGAAATCATATTTAAGGTGGCAACCTAACAGTGGGAGGAGAAGGCAAAGGAAAAACCCCCATGAGCGAGGAATAGTTGAGAAGACCTACACCTACACTCTCAAAATTATTCTTTCCTAGAAAAGGGACATGATTTGTTGTGACATTGTTGAGATTTGGAGTTATATACTCGAGTTGGTCAACAATGATAATCTTTCCTTGATGGGGAAATCATAAGATATGAAACACCAAATATGCAACAATAGTCATTGCATAGAACCAACTATGACCAAGTAACAAATTATAATTCAGGGGTGCGTCAATGACTTCAATATCAACTGAAACAGTCTTACCCTTCAAAGTCACAGTGAAATATTTCAAGAGTCTATGAGGTTTGAAACCATGTCTATTAGACACTTTCAATGTGGTAGGGGACGGGGTACATGTAGGAGAAACAATGTATCTCCAACAAGGCAAAGACATGACACAGGTGGAGGCTCCCTCATCCAATAGAGTACAATGGATGGTGTGTCCACTAACCAAAACTTGAATTTGGAATGCTAATGAATGGGAGACTCTCTCCTTAAAATAATCCAGATTAAATGTAATCAAGTTTGACTCCTTAGGATCCATGGCTCCAATGGCTAACAACAGGGTTCTACGTTGACTTGGAAAGTTTTGTATAACTTCGAGGGTTGACATAGTGCAAGGCACTAGTGCCAAATCTTCAACAATGTTGTAGTTTTTGGAATCACAGGCATTGGGATTAAATGTCACTTCTTGAATTACACTCTTGGGCAGGTGCAATGTTGCATCATAAATCATCTTCTCAATTTGTAGAGGATTGGAAGATGGAGGAGGAGTAGAGTTAGAAGGATAGTCGACAGTATTCCCTTTATTCTGATCACCTGGAGGAGTGTCATAGGTATTTGTATGAGTTGTCACATTAATCATCTTAAACATGTACACCTTATAGGCACATGTGGAAGCATGCCCATCGTGGGAATGACCTGGGTCGTCTCCTTGCGAAAGGACAGGGTTTTTTGAAATCAAACGTTGTTGTTGAACTAGTTGGGGGGTACCCTTCATATATATCACAACAGCCACACGATGATGGAAGTATTTCGTGTATTTCTCTTCTCCACAAATCATACAAGGAGATTTAGGTATCCTTGTTGGTTGAGTATCAACATACTTAGGATTATCCTGCTCGTTAGAAGATTTATGGGAGTTTCCCTTGTGTTTATTTTTACCTCCTGGTTGTTGAGATGAAGTGGATTGGATCATATTCAACTCATAGATTTGAGTAGGATCGAAAGTGGTTGTGGTGTTTGGAACATAATTAGATTCCAGAGAAGGTCTTGACAGATCATTCAATGGAAGAGGAGAATTAGGGATCAGATCGTAACATGTTCCAGACTGGGAATAAACCAAGTCCAAATACTGTGCACAGTTGATATCCAAGTCCAAATATGTTTTCCATAGAAACATCGCGGGTGATGGGAGGCAAGAGTGACTCTGTAAACCAATTTTCGAGGAGTTGGTTCAGAATTGGAGTTTCAATCAACCGTATCCATCATCTCCACTCATGAATATGATCAGAGATGTGGGTGGAAGAGGATTGTTAGAGAGAGGTAAAAATTTATGTATCGATCTCGTACCATATAGGAAACTGAAAATGCATCAGGAAATCCATGGAAAGAGAGTTAAAGTCGAAAAAAGAGTTACATGGCAGTTCAATGTACCATTTTGTTTCCGCACCTATAAGTGTTCTCTGAAAAAGTATAATATGAATGGAATCATCCATCAAAGAGTTGGAAGAACACCATAAGTGGAAAGTCATAACATGATTGTTAGGATCTTCCACAGGTTTTCCATCAAATTTTGGAATGTCAGAAAATAATTTGGCAGGGATGGTGGGCGAAAACGGGGCATGAAGGATGGGATCGTTTGTTAAACGTGACATATCTGGCAGATCTAATGTATCCAAGAACAATAGTTTTCGGTTAGTTTGTTGATACTGTTGATAACCATATTGCATGGGAACACCAATAGGATCGTATCTAGGTTGTGGCGAGATGAAAAAACTAGATGGTTCTCCCATATAAGGTGGTTGTCGAGGTTGTCCACCAATGTAAGGTGGTTTTCCTACTTGTCCACTAGTGTAATGTGATTGAACAGATGGACCTCCTATGTATTGCAGTTGACCTATTGGTCCCTCGATGTATGGTGGTTGAAGTTAATGTTTTCCTTGAATTGTGGGGTTTACAGATTGATAGGGCATATTTCTTTGTCGAGGACTGCATGACAGATTGGGTTGATTCCACAAAGGATTCACAACTCCTGGATATTGATTTCCAGGATACAGACCAGTGGTAGTAGGGATAGAAGCAATTAAAGAAGTGGTTTTCCCCCATGCTAGTTGATGTTGCAACCATGTAGGTTGCCCCCTAGTGAAAAGTGTGAGATGGAGGTTGAGTAGCTTGTGTAGCCATGGTTGTCTAAATGACTTAACTGCTGGACATTCGACCGATGGGATGACCAAGTAAAGCACTTGGCGTGTGTATGTGTGGAAAAAATGAAGCAGGAATATTACTTGAATCATGTGCAAGAGGAGATGAATGCATAAGTGGTTGAGCCAGGGTCCCTTGGGTCACTGATGTTTTCGGTAAAGAATAAGCACAAAAATTATCAACTATGAGAGTTGTGGAAAAAGATGAATTTACGAGTCCTTTAGGAAAACCAATAATGAGTGGGTTCATGCCAAAGGATGGCATAGTGGTGGAACCGGGTAGTAAATAGTAGAAATAAAAGGAATAAATGTATCTCGTTGATGGTGGACAAAAGAGTGGTTGGCCAAGTGGATCAGTAAATGGAGGATTCACAAAATATGCCAAGATTTCTACAAATGTTGGGACCAGTTCTTCAACGTGATGGCCACTTCTAGGAGCGATGCTCCCAGTTTCAGAAGTGTGATCTATGATCACTTCTTATTCATAAATATTATGTTGTGGTTTCTGATGTAGAAATTTTAATAAAATTATGTATTGCCTGGATTCTCCTGATCTAGAAATTATATGCCACTGTTAAATACATAATCGCTTCTACAAATATTCTTGCGGAATTTAAAACACGATCACCAATTGCAATATCAAGAAGAAATATCGATCACACATAACACAAATGTTTTACCGGGAAAGCATAAAGAAAAAAACCCCACTATCATATATTATGTATATCATGTATCATGAAACAATATCATACAAAACTCTAATCCAAGAGCTCTCAGTACAATACAATCGTCTCACACTGTCATACAAAAATCAACAAATACATGTGCCAATTCTTAGCCTCGAGGAATCTTGCCTCCTCTACACAATCCTTGCTAATGTGAACCCTGCAAATGAATTCAAATTCCTCTTGCCTAGGATGCACATTGATCATGGGCACCTCCATTGTGTGTGTGATTGCATGAGTGCACTTCACTCAAATCACAACTGATAGCCAAACTATCCCTTTCACCTGTTATCTCAACTGGGTCTCCACTGGATGTGACATGCATGTAGTTAACAATGGTAAATCTTCAGTTGCATGTGAGATCACTGATTGTGAATTAATCAATAATTAATTCACTGAAATCTCACTAGTGTAAGTTCAGTTAAAACTAGTACAAATGAGCTTAACTCACTTAACTGAGTTAAACTACTTCACAACTCACATAACTACACTTATAAATATGTTACAACTTCAAGTCACTTAGTTACAACTAATTCGACTTCCATGTCCCACCAGTCAACCTTTGAACTCGAATTTCCTATAGCTAACTGATTTTCCATTTCATTTAATTTTTTTCAAGTAATTATGAGATAATAGATTAATATTTATTGTCCAATTTATTTAAGGGAAAAATAAATTAGACACACATTTCTTGCCGACTTTTCAACACTCCCTCTCAATGAGAAAGGGATTATCCTTCACCACAATCCTATCTCTATGGTATTCAAATTTTCTCCTGGTGAGCACCTTCGTCAGAATGTCTGCATCCTGATCTTCCATAGGAATGTATTGAAGAAACATGATCTTCCACTACACACAATCTTTGAGATGATGATACCGGATATATATATGCTTAGATCTATCATGAAAAATAGGATTAATTGAGAGTTTAATGCAACTCTGATTATCACAATGAATCACTGTTGGATCTAAATGAGAACCAAAAAAAAAAACCAAGATCTTTCTCATATAGATAGCCTCACATGTAGCTTGACTCGCTGCCATGTATTTTGCTTCCGCTGAAATGAGTGCCACAGATCTCTATTTCTTGCTGCACCAAGAAACCTCTGTAGATCCGATACTAAAGACCCCCCCTGATGTGCTCTTTCTGTCCGTTGGGCTTCCCACCCAATCTGCATTCATGAAGCCATGTAACTTCACCTCATCCGTGTGTCTGTACCATAATCCATACTCAGATGTGCCCCTCAGATATCTCGGGACATGCTTTCCCTCCTTCCAAAATATCTTGGTAGGATTAACCATCGCTTGATTGAGTTGGTTAACTGCATAGAAAATGTCCAGTCTCATGTTCACTAGATACATTAGTGAACCCACTGACTGTCAATAGACAGTAGCATCCACTACCTCTCCAAAAGTAGCATCCTCTTTCCTCCAGTTTCCTGGAAGAGGAGTATCCATGGGTTTGCAGCCCTCCATGTGAAACTTATCCAGTATCACCCTTGCATACTTGTCTTGAGACATAAAAATTTCACCATCTCGCTACCATATTTCCAATCCAAGGAAATAATGAAGAAGGCCCAAATCCTTCATCTCGAACTCTTTTGCAAGGTCCTCCTTGCATGAGTGTATCAACTACTCATCACCAGTTAGTATTAAATCATCAACATAAAGAACAATGATTATACTCTTACCCTTGTAGATCCATCTTGAACCTACCATTGATTTATCAACTAGCCTTGGAACAATTTCCCAAGCACTATTTTTGACAATGGATTCATACTCCTGCACCATTGCATCAATTCAAGTGGGATCCTGCACTGCTTCCTGAAAGGAAGATGGTTCAGTCATAATACATTTTCTCATGAGAGCCGTGTATCCATTAAATCGATCAGAAGACTGTCTCTATTTGCACTGTGAAGTAGGGGCTCCTACATTATGTGCAGCATCTAGTCTCAATCTATCATCTTCTATGGTGCACTTTTCTCCATTTCTAATGGATGGCTCTGCATTAGTGGCTTCCTCCACTCCATGAACCTCTTCATGTGGTTGATCCACATCTTGAGAATCATCTTTGTGAACCAACAGTTCCTCCTATGCATGCAAGTATAGCTCCCTCTCAAGCGACAACTGCATGGATTTCCCCTCATCGAATTTGATATCCTGTCACATAAAAATTATCTTACTGTTAGGCAAATACACACAATAATTATGGGGTGTTTCTGTGTACCCCACAAATACCCCAAATTTAGTAGTTGGTCCAGGTTCTTCCTGGCATCCTTGGTCACATGCACATAAATAGATGAGCCAAAAATATTAAAATGAGAAACATCAGGTTTCTTACCAGTGAAATCTTCTTCAGGTCTACTCATGCCAAGTACTCTATGAGGAAAACGGTTTTTCACATAAACCACAGTGTTGTATGCTTTTTCCCACAAATGTATTGGTAGGCCTTGATCATGCAAAATCACTCATGTTGCACCCACGATTGTTCTATTCTTCCTCTCTGTGACCCCATTTAGTTTTGGGTTATGAGGTGCTATCAGTTCTCTTCAAATTCCTTCTTTTCTATAGAAGTCTTTGAATTTGTTAGAGATGTATTCTCCACCATTATCGCTCCTTAGAGATTTCACTTGCTTCCCCAACTCTTTCTCCACCAATGCTTTAAACTCACAGAACTTTGAGAATGTTTGATCCTTCTTCTGCATGAAGAAGATCCAGCATTTATGAGAAAATTCATAAAAAAAAATAACATAATACTTATGCTTTGTTGTTGAAGCAACCGAGAATGGTCCACACACGTCTGTGTGAACTCTCTCCAGAATCACCGAAGCATGGTTCTCCTTTTCATGAAAGGTGGACTTTACATACTTCCCCATGGTGCAACCCTTGCACTGATCTAATTGAGCAAGTGTTCCCATTGGAAGTCCAGTAGATATTTGATGCATGATCTTCAAGGCTCCATGATGAAGATGGCCCAATCGCCTGTGCCATAATTCACCCTCATCTTGTCTCACCACTTTTTCTACCTTGCCCATCATTGCAGTGAAACCATATACCTCTACCATGTAGATATTCTTAACTCAAATCCCTATCCTCTTGACTTGACCCATTGTTTTATGTCGCAAAAAATATTTTCCACCGCTGAAAACAACGTCATAGCCTCTATCCTCCAACATTGTGACTGAGACCAGGTTTTTCTTTAGACCTGGAACATGCATAACATTTTTCAATTGAAATGGTTTACCTAACTCCCTCTGAAAGGTAATGGTACCAATTCCATTCGCATTGTATCATCCATCATTGCCCATCTCTATATGCATTTTGAGATCTCTCTCCTCCAAGTCACTGAAAAAATCCTTATCTCCCGTCATGTGGAAGGAAGCGCCACTATCCAAATACCACACCAATCCCAATGCACTTGAAGCCATGCATGCGATAAAAGAGAAGTCAAGTTCAAATTGTAAGGCAAGTGCCTCACCAACTGTAGCTCTAGCAACCTTCTTGTTCTTGTTCTTCTGTAGATAGTTAGTAGCGAGATTCCCATGTTTGTGACAGTGAAAACACTTCACTTTGGAAAAATCAAGCTTCCTGCCTTTAGACTTGGATTTTGAATGGAATTTATTCCCCTTCCCTTTCCTTGCCTTGGAATCCAAAGCACATTCCTATTCATCATCATGCTTTGGTGAGGAGCCATTTCTGGTGTTCCACCTGAACTCCTCCTGCACTAGATCCGACCATAGTCATTCCCAATCTCGCAATTTTTCTCTTCCATTGACAGAGTCTTGATAACTGTGCCAACTCCTAGGAATTCCTAGGAGTTCCAAGCTCACCAAAACATCATCAATGAATGTTATTCCCACACTCCCTAGCTCATCCCAACATTGGACAAACTTGGTGAGATATTTTGGAATGGAGTCACCCTTCTCCATATTGATCTTCCTGAGTTTATCTTTGAATGCCAATTTCCTATGGTCGCTATTGTTTTGGAATAGATCCATCAAAGTATTCCACATTTCATATGGTGTGACTTTCCCATGGAGGATTGAGACAATGTGGTCTTGTACTCCCTCCAACAGAATCCTCCTCGCCTTTGCCACTTTATTTTTCCATGCATCAATATTTGCAGCGTCTACAGCATCTGTCTTAGGAGCATCTTTATCAATGAATTCCTTCAAGCCATTGTCTTCGAGTACTGTCTCCATCTTGTCCTTCCAATCGATGTAGTTTGAGCTGACCTCAAGTGCATACTCTAACCTCAAGCCATTGAAATCCATTTCAATCTTGAATCAACTATAGCACCAAGAAAGTCTTTCTGCAAATTCAAATTCTATCCAATCATAAACTCAACTTCTGCAATATTCTACGCTCTGATACCATGTAGAAATTTCAATAAAAATTATGTGTTTCTTGGATTCTCCTGATCTAACAATTATATGCCACTTTTAAATACAGAATTGATTCTACAAATATTCTTGCAGAATTTAAAACACGATCGCCAATTGCAATATCAAGAAGAAAGATCAATCGCACATAACAAAGATGTTTTATTGGGAAAGCATAAATCTAAAAAACCCACTATCATATATTATGTATATCATGGATCATGAAACAATCTCATACAAAACTCTAATCTAAGAGATCTCAGTACAATACAATCGTCTCACACTGTCATACAAAAATCAACAAATACATGTGTCAATTCTCTGCCTCTAGACAACCTACCACCTCTGTGCAATCCCTGCTAATGGAAAACCTACAAATGAATTCAAATTCCTCTTGCCTAGGCTGCACATTGATCATCGGAACATCCACTGTGTGTTTGATTGCATGAGTGCACTTCACTCAAATCACAATTGATAGCCAAATTGTCCATTTCACCTGTTATCTCAATTGGGTCTCTATTGGATCTGACATGCATGTACTTAACAGTGGTAAATCTTTAGTTGCATGTGATATCACTGATTGTGAATTAATAAATAATTAATTCATTGAACTCTCACTATTGTAAGTTCAGTTACAACTAGTACAACTAAGCTTAACTCACTTAACTGAGTTAAACTACTTTACAACTCACATAACTATACTTATAACTCTATTAGAACTTCAAGTCACTTAGTTACAACTAATTTGACTTCCATGTCCCACCAATCAACCTTTGAACTTGAATTTCCTATAGCTAACTAATTTTCCATTTTAGTTAACTATTTTCAAGTAATTATGAGATAATAGATTAATATTTATTGTCCAATTTATTTAAGGGAAAAAAAAATTAGAGACACATTTCTTGTTGACTTTTCAACACCTAAGTGTCAGGTTCCATGCCTTGTATATTGTGAAAATTCTGATCCTAAGTCCGACTATGAAAAACAAAGAAACACATTCATATGAAAACTAAAAGAAATCAACCAAGCAACAATAGATTTAAGGATCTTGTGAAGATGGGATATCAAGCCATCGATGAAGAAGTGAGAAGCAACTACCCCGACCTCCACATAACATCCCTTCTCGATGCAAGAAACCCTTGCTTTCGCAGGATCACCCTCTAAGGGTACTGAGAGTGTGATATAATGTTTTCCCCAAGTACTGTGAAAATCCCCCCACAGTCACCTCTATAGATACATAAGAAAGGATACTAATGTTACTAAATCTCAGTCAGCCTCCGAGCAGGTACAGTCCACATTTGGGACCAAATGTATGGGTAGTATATCAAAGTCTGAAGAGCTTCAAGAGAACTGAATACAAGTGCACGGGTAGGACTCCAGAGGACCCCAAATAGATTCAGAGTTCACAAAGCATTGAGACAAAATGAAACTAGTGGTTTCTCAATAATATCCCCCCATATACGATCGTTTCGCTATGATTGGTTAAGCTTTGGATGGGTAATATCTGCTACTCTCCCGCACATGACCTTGTGTTTATCCCTTGTGAGAGAGGGGGTTCTAGGCTATGCTTATACAAAAGTTGGATTTATAAGCTCTTTAGTGTTGTACAGTCTCTTTAGTAGTCTTGGACAATTTACTCACTTCACGTAGTCCAAAGACCCTAATCCTAGGCTATTGTTGGTGTGCTAAAAACAAAAAATATCTGAGTTCATTTTATTAGCACGTGGATGATTTTAATGGATTTTAAATCAAAGGGTTCATGGAGATGAAACTGATGATGTGTAAGAGAATCAACTCCAATAGAATGCAAAATAATGATATTCAACTCTTTCTTTCGATGAATTTTATGTATGGGAAGGAGAAAAGTTCTATTCTTCTCAATCACAAAAAAAAACTCAAAACATTGCAACTTTCAATTTATGGGATCAATACGATGTCAAATGTCCAAGAAAATGTTTACGAAAACTTAAATGCACATGAAAAACTAGCTCTTTTTTTCCAAACAGAAACCAAAGCAAACTTCCTAATAAATGAATTTTGTTTTCATTTGATTAACAATGCAAGGAGATATGCAAAATTTTCACATCTTTAACTTTCAGATGAAAAGAGATCTAAGTTTGATGCAAAGAACTATGAAGCAAAAAGAAATTAAAAAAAGCGCACTCAAAGTGATGAGTAATGAAAGAAAACAAATAGGAGATAACTTGTTCAATAAAGAACTCAATGATGCAAAAGAGAAAGAAGAAAAACACTCATGAAAATCCTCAAACAATGTGTAGCAAGAAAACAGAAATCAAGCTAGGTTTTCATAAGAGTCCTAGTCATCCAAAAAGAGAGATGTTTCAAATGAGGACAAGAAGGATCAAAACCAAGCAACCTTTGCAAACCTTAGTTGATGAACAATCCTAAATAGCCAGGCAATCTGAAAGCTTTACAAGATGTAGATCAGATAAACTCAAAAGGAAAAAAGAACCAAGGGATCTTGTTAACCCCAAGGGACCAAAACTAAGAGAAAATTTTCAAACTCAAGGGATAAACAAAAATTAATGCTATATGGCTAAATCTTAGAAAAACAAAGTCAAGGATGTTCAAATTTCTCTGAGAAAAAATATCTACAAGATTAGATTGAGAAAAAGTGAGCAGAAAAGGGTAGAAATCACTAGAAAAGGAGACAAGTGCTCATGTTTCCAAGGGAACATAGCGTTGTAGTGCTCTGATATACACTACAAAGGAGCATTGATTGTATATCAACACTCTGATATACACTATAGAGGATCACTACCCTTCCCATAAACTCAAAAAAGAGGCTTAAAACTCAAAATTTTTTACCAAGAACTCCCAGAACTTTGTGAAATTGCCAATGAGAAAAAGAGAAAGAGAAATAGATCAATAACAAACAACAAAAATGAACTAAAGGTGGGAAAATCTCAGACAATCCTGTTATCACTCTATAAATTTGTTCGGCTGATAAAAAAAACAACAAAGGTAACCTACAAACCACTTTAGAGTTGGGTACTAGCCTGCTCAGCTTAGAGAGGGCTCTCTCTTGTTACTTGGTCTTTAATAAATGAGTTTTATTTAATAATTAAATGGATAGGTTTTGTTTCTTTGGAGGGTTTTTTATAATTTTGTTGGAAAGGAAGGGGAGGGACACTTAGGGCTATGGATTCAAAATTTTGAAACGAATGGAAGCAACGACTGGTTGGTAGAACTCTCCAGAGGATAAAGGCTAAATGAGGCGATAAATCTGAGTTATAAATTGTAAATTTGCAGAGTGTAAGAAGAAAGGAAAAACATATAACTGTGTTAGAGAATTAAATAAATGAATTATGACATTAGTTAGGAAGAACTTAACACAATTTAAATTTCTTAAGCCAAGAGCATCACAAGATGAATTCTAGGCCTTTAGCTATCCAATTTAAACAGAAGACAGTAAAAATGGAATTTAAGCATACATGAAATACATACAAAGAGAGGAGACAAAACTCAGATCACCACCATTAGAATATTTTCATGGAAACTTCAAGACTTTTGCATGTGTATTCTATTCAGCTTTAGAAAATTACATTCAAGTTTTGAATAGCTAAAATCGTTCCCTTGCTCTTCTTCCAACCCTTAATACATTTGGAACTCCTAATATTTATACAAGTTGAGTTCCTTTGGTTTGAAACCGATTACAATGATTTAAATGAAACGTTTTGGTTTTGAAACTGATTACAGTAATTACAAAAGACAATTTTGTTTTGAAATCAATTACAATAACTAGCAAGAAAATGTTTCATGATACAGATTTTGGCTCTTCTGGCATTTCAGTTTATTTCTTTGCCACTTGTTATGCTCTGGTCTTCCACATGATTTTCCATCTTCAGTGACATTTGGACATCATCTAATGGACCCTGGAAAACTGCATTTTTTCTTACCCGGCCACACTATCTCCTTCCATTCCAAGTCAGAAGGGATATCATAATCTGTCATTTCCTTTATCAAAATCTCTAGGTCAATGCAGGAAGAATATGACATGACTGGTAGTCCAAGTTTGATTGTTTTGAAATGATTCAGAATCTCAAAGTCTGTAATCAGATGCTCAACTAATGTATCTCCTTTCATATTTTCCTCCAGGGTTTTGAAATTGGAGTGATCCATTTTTCACTGATTGAGGTGAGCATTGTATTCTTCCCGATCATACAATTTTCCCTTTCCATCCCAAAATGGTGGGAGACCTTCGATAAACAATTCTTCAAACAAATCTTTGAACTCTTGCACACTTTGCTCCATCTATGTTGCCTTGGTTTGGACTGACTTCAACAGGTTATGTTTAGCAATAACCCTCATGGCCCAAATAATCAATGTAGTTCTATCTTTAACTCCAATAGTCTGAAGGTCTACAATAGGAATTGAGTTGAGTAGATTTATGGTGTTTTGGGCCCATTCTGATGGTTTATTTGGTAAAGTTTCATTCACAATGGTGCACTTGCTTCTGTCTGTGATGGCTATGATGTCTTTATCATTAATGAAATTCAAATATACTCTGAACTTGGAAGCCTCAACAACTATAGATTCCCATATAATATGCTTGACCCCTTGCAACAGGCCTTTGCCTCTTAATCGCATCTTCAATTTATCTATCCTTTCCTGCAAAACTTCATTCTCCTTTTGAAATTGAGCCATTCTTTCATCCTTTGCTTGCATTTCCTGCTTCAATTTCTCTATGCTTCCTTTTATCCCTTTGATTTCTCCTTCTTTCATAATAACTTGTGACATAGCCTGGACAAGTCCTTCAATGTTTGGCCCAGCTTCTGCAGCTCGAGGTACAACTACAACCCTGTTTAGCAATTATGTTTTCTCTTGTGACCAGTTCACCTTTTCTCATTCTAGATACAACGCCCTAACCTTGTAGTCCAATGCCTCTTGGTCAAGTGTTTCCTTTTCTTGTTCTAGAGAAACCAATTCTGTCTTTTGTGGATTCTTTGTGGCAAACATTTTCAATTTCTTCTTCAATCTTTGAATTAATTTGTCTTTTTCATCCAATGAGGATTTCACCCCTTGGGGGCCTTCATATTCCATCCTCTTGACCTAAGTCTTCCAAGCTCTGCTAGATTCTTTTTCTTACCTCAACTGGCCTTCCAATTTCATTGCATAAGATGAAAGCTTTGAATTCTTCAAGCTTAAACTCAGGTAATCAGAAGACAACATATCACTCGTATTCTTATGGAATTTGACCTTGTCTGGAGCACTGATGTTTTCATACCTTATCTTTATCTCAGAGGCTTTGTCTTCATCTGCAACTGCAATGTTAAAGGTCCTCTTTTCAATATCCCTTACTGTGAACATATAGTATTTATGCTAAGAAATATTTTCCACTTCAGGGACTAAATCCCTCATCTCACCCATAGCTATGTTTCCCTTCTCAGCATACTATTTTTCCAAATATTCTTTATATTGATAAGTTTCCCCATATGTTTGATCAAATATGTGTTTCTTGCTACTAAATGTTCTTGAGCTTCCTTCACTTTGGAGTTTTCTTTCCTTTTCAACCTCTAAAGTGCTAGTGCCACTATTCTCTAGGATCTTCCTTCTCTAAATCCACTATCTGTGGAGATTGTGAAATATTCATCTTCTTAGGAGAATTTTGTTGATCACTGGTGCCCATGGCCTTTGAACGGATTCTCTTACTATAAACACTCATCTTAGGAACTCTAACTATCAGTTTTTTAGAAGCTTGTTTTGTTTGACTTTGTTGCAGAGTTGCCTCCACTTGTTGTGTTTGACTTTGTTGCACGGTTGCCTCCACTTGTTGTGTTTGAGTTGGTTGCAAGATTTCTTCCATATCAACAAAGAATTTTAGTTTTTCTAGCTTATCAAAACTCTCAACCTGTTCATGCTCATAAGGGGCATGTTTTTTCATGAATATTCTCTTGGATATGATTTGGTGTGGATCATATCTTCTTCTCTGTAGATGTGAAAAACCAAACTATTTGATATTTTCTTGAATCTGAGATAAGCATGATCTAGTTTTGACAATGAGGGGGCCAATGATAAAAGGGAACTTGAGGTTGGAATCTTTGCGCAACTTTAGGAAATGCTCTATCTCAGATATAATTCTTTGCCTGATGATTTCAAGGGAAAATATTCCGGGGGTCAGAAAAATAGGCAATAGATAAGGGATTCATGACAACCATAAACCCACATTACTGTTGAGTGCATGAATAGTACCCAATCCCCCACTCTGTTCTCTGGATTTGGTTGTAGATAACTCTTCATGTCATCCAAAAATCTAGGTAGGTTGGTGTTGAAAATCAAACTGTAAACTCTGGAAATGACTTTGTTTATGAAGATAATCAATATAATCATTTTACATTCAGTTGATACAAATGTTTCTTCAGGAAATTCTCTCTTACTGGTTTCTAGGAAAATCTTCAGCAGATAGGTGTAGTATCTGAAATGCCTTAGAGAGAGAAAATTCACTAGATGTTTATGGATATTATCATCTATGAATTGATCAAAATTGATGCGGACTAATAGACCAGACTCTGAATTAAAAAAGGTCAAAAGGAAACCAAGCATGACTTCGACCACATGTTTGTCATTGTCTAGACCTAAACAATGACTCAAAATGGAACATACCCATTGGAATTCAATAACCATTGTACTCGCATTCATTGGCAAATCCAAACCCTCTGAAAACTGTTTTGGTTTGACAATTGTCTGTAAAAACAAATCTCAGACCTCTGATGGACATTCTTTTTATACCCTAATTATATTTTCTTCATTGAAAGTTTCAGAATTTGCAGAAAAAAACTATGGTATACTGAAGGACTCTCGAATTGACAGACTCTCTACCCTACACATGACCTCAGACCCTCATTTATTCACTACAACTCTTTCTTCATCTGAATACCGTTTGATGCACCAACTTATAAATTTGGGAAAAGTGAAAGATATTTCGATAGCATAAGGGACTATGGTGGCATGGACTACTTCAAGGAACAATATACACCTTCCTACTTTATCGGACCGATTGCTTCTAGACACAGAGATGGGAAAAATGGTGATTTCAGTATAAAAAATGTCTGAATATCGGTCAATTAGGGATTCTTCATTCGCCATAGGATCTTGTTATGTTACTGAGGTTATGATAGAATCCATGGTTGTGATGAAAAATATCTGGAAACGAGCAGAAATGGCGTGCAGTTGTTGTATTTTTGAGATGCAATTGAAAGAGGGTGTGCACGCCAAGGTTCAAATGGTGCAATGTTCAAAATAATAATAAAATAAATAACAAATGACCTTTTATACTTTTCCAAATTTCGGGGGCATGAGGAAGTGGTTTTGGGAAACCCACTTTTCACCTCGAAATGCACCTGGTGGTTCCACGTATCCTCAAACGAAAACCATGGTTTAAATTTCAGGCCGCTCTCCAAAATTAACCTCCACACAGTTTTTTCCCCAGAAATCATCCTCGACTGTCGATCTTGAGAGTTCACGATCTATGACACATCAGGCCCCATCAACTTAGCACTCCTACCATATTTAGTTATTTCCCTGCCATATTTATCCCCTTCCCTGGTTTGTCAGGCTTCCAAATCGGTTTAGCATCTCGCTGGATCCTGAAATATTGATTTCACATAAAAAAAATTAATGGTGACTAACATTGTCTCCAACTGGGGATGTTATCCTCCCAGTGAGGTAGCAAATAATGACATACCAAGTTCCCTCCCATTGGGATTTATTTCACTCATTCAACTAAATTGATCAACATCTTATTCACAAAATTTCGTTCACATAACTCAAATTATACTCAACATAACTTAAGGCCTTCGCTTCGGGCTTCAATTTCTGTTGATTTGATTTCAATTGCTTCAACTGGAAAACAAAAATGGTTATATACAATGAAATGGAAAGGGTGAAAATTCCTTTAAGTGATATAATTCTTGAGAAACCTTCCATTTACACGTCCTCCACCAACGATATCTCCATTATGTTCCTGTAGCAGATAGGCATTATTTCCATGGTATGCTACAATTTTGAAAGGTCCTAGCCACAGATGGTCAAATTTCCCATGTTTTCCTCTGTCTTCATTTCTAGCATCCCATTTCAACACCAAATCCCCCACTTTGAAATAATATTCCTTAGTATGCCTGTCAAAATCCTTTTTAATCCTATCTTGGTGAAATTGAGAGTTGTTGAAGGCTTTCTCTCTCTTTTTTTGACATTGATTAGTTCATTTGTCCTCCTTTGAGTGGCATATGGTTCATCATATTGCACCTGTAGCAATCACATTATTGGTAATCCTAATGAAGTAGGAAAAACTTCCTCTGTTCCATACACAATCTGGAAGGGAAAAGTGGCAATAGACATTTTAGTAGTGATCCTGTCAGCCCATAGTGCATGGATAAGTTTCTTGTGCCAAGCTGTTTTGTTATCTTGTAGCATTTTTTTGATAATTATGGTCAAACTTTTATTGGATGACTCAACCAACCCATTACCTTGAGGGTAATAAGTTGTGGAATGGCTAAGAGTTATATTGTAATCACTGCAAAATTGTTCCATCTTTTTGGACTTAAATGTTGTTGCATTGTCTGTAATGATTTGATTGGACAACCAAACCTAGACAAAATATTGTTCTCCAAAAACTGAATGATAACAGTATCCATGGTTTGCCTTGTGTTGATACTGAGAGGGGGGTGAATCAGTATCAAGTACAATTTAAAAAAAAAAAAACAACTTATACTTCAACCAAATTATATATTCAATTATATCCAATGAGCAATTAACAATAGTAGAAGAGTTGCACGAATACACCACAATACACCATGCACAATATATGAGAAATAATCAATAGTTATTGTTCAAGGGAGGTAATGACTTCCAAGGGAAGCTACAGCTTCCAAATATAAAGTGAGGGATAAAAATCCAAAAGGATGATACAATCCTCCAATATCAAGAGAGGGTTGACCTCTCCATACTTTCTCCTTCCTTCCACACAAGAATATATGAGATATAATAAAACTTTACATTAAATTATCACCATCAACCAACCATCACATAGAACCTGATAATGCTTCCTGAGACTTCTTCAACTTATGCAATTATTCACTTCTTGGAATACTCTGATCCTATAGATAATATTACTCAATTTATTCTCTGAAATGCCTCCAAGTTTCACTCCTTGAATCCTCCTATAAAAGGAGTTATAGAGAAAATGGTAGAAATTATTCAATTTCAGTTTATTCAGGAGAGAGAACTTGTACAAAATGCCTCGCACTAACTATATAACATAAGATTCTGAAATTCATAGACAAGAAACTATAGACCGTACTATTTCCAATTCAATTAGTCTCACTTAATTTGGATTCTCTATGAAGAATTTATTACTGTTTTACCTGGAACACCTGTTTATGACTAGCTTCAAGACTAGTCAAAAACCCTATCTTCCACATAGTGTATCTCTACAATTAAAGCAAACAAAGAGCTAAACATTTTAGCAAAGGTACCTAGATATGTCTTCTCAATAACCTCTGAATTTCACCATATGAATCGTTCTAGAAACAAATTTATAGCGAAAATGGTAAGATGACCTATAAATAACATACCTTAGAACACATCACCAAAAGACTTCATCCTCCCTTGAAATCCAGCCTTCTTTAATTCATATTTCCTTTGAAATTAAACTTATGTATCCTTGTTCATTAACAAACTTGTGTGTGTTTAAAAATGAATGTATAATGAGATGTATTTATACCCTTTATGTCACTTCCTTTTAACGTTAGAGTCGACATGTAGTTTTTGCTTCAATTCACATTGTCATCTTCAAAAATTCATTTATCCTCAATCGTGAGGATCCACGTGACGTGCCACATACTACTAGAAGAGGCATGAATTATAATATCCATCCATGGGTGTTGTATCTTCATGTGTAATTTTGTTCATGTCTATCTACTTCGATCAACTGTGGGTCCAAGAGCCAGTGGCTACGGCCGTCATCAATGACTACAACCAATGACTAAGCTTGACATCAATGACAACAACGATTCTTCCAACACCTTGTGGGAACTGCTTCAATCCACTTGGTGAAGTAATATGTGGCTGTCAGTATCCACTTGTGCTTAGAATAGGACTGTGGATGAATTTATCCTATGAAATAAAGGCCCCATTGTCTAAAAGGTGCTTCAATAGAGATGAGATTCAAGGGAAAAGGCTGTAATTTTCTCTTTCCATAAAAAATTTGGCATTCATGACAACTTGAAAATTCTTTGTAAATATTGGAAAAAATGCTAGGCCAATAAAAAACTGCCCTCAATATTTTGTGCACAGTGGTTTTCCAATAATGGTTCCCTCCACAATCACCTTTATGAAACTCTCTGATGGTTTTTTCTACTTCTCCCTCTAGAAAACAACTTAACCAGATTCCTCCTGGATCCTTCCAATACAGAGATTGATTTAGAATACAAAACTTTTCTTCTTTTAGCTTCAAAAACCTGGCCTTGGTTTTGCTCAATTCAGGAGGAGCCTGCAAATTTATCAACACATAAAAAATGTCATCATACCATGGGGAGTTAAGGAATTTTTGGGATACCTGAGGGACCTTTTCTTCTTATGAATCTGCTGACAAATCAACAATGAAATTAATTCCCAAGAGCTCACAATTTGTCTGTGCCATCAATTTTGCAAGTCCTTTCCCCTTGATCAACTTTGTAGGTTTTGTCTCGAGGTCATAATCCAACAACACATATATCCACTTGCCCCTTTTTCCCTCAGGATCAGGCTGAGTTAAAATGTCCTTCACATAATTGTTTAGCACATAAGCAATGGTATGAGAATGTAAGATATAAACTTTAAACTCCTTTAGGGCCTTGACAAGTGAATATGCCCAATTTTCCATGATATCATACTTTAATGGGGAATCCCTCAATGTCCTGCTATAGTATGATATTGGCCTCTCAAAATTATGTTCATATTTTTTTAATAAAACACCAGAAATGGTGTGCTATGAGGCAAATTAAAACAATATAAAGTCTTTTGCAAAATTGGGACTGGCCAGCACTGGGGCCTTGGTCAATGCCACTTTAATATCTTCAAAGGATTTTCTAGTTTCAGGGGTCCACTTTATCTCACTTCCTTTCCTGAGCATGTTAGTGATATGATTTATGATTTCATCTAGGTTAGGGATGAACCTTCTCAAAAAATTTACTTTCCCCAGGCAAGATTGCACTTCTTTCTTGCTTCTAGGTGTGCCAATTTTTAGGATTCCTTCAACTCTGCTAGTATCTATCTTTATTCCCTCCTTTGAAATAATGTTCCCAAGCAACTTCCCCTCTTCCATGCCAAAATTAGACTTCTTGGGGTTCAATGAAATGCCAAACTTCCTACATTTTTGAAAATCCCTTCTTAGATGTTTAAGATGTTCTTCATTAGAGACTGAATATACAGTGATATTATCTAAGTAAATAACAATAAATTTATCTTTCTAATTATAAAGGCTATATCCATAGCCCTTTGGAAATTTTCTCCTTCATTCATGAGCCCAAAAGGAATTTTGGCATACATGAAGGTGCCCCATGGTGTTGTAAAGGTTGTCTTTTCCTGATCATCAAGGTGTACCATGATTTGATTGTACCCAGAGAAACCATCCAGCATTGATATTCTTTTAGAACCAACCACTTTCTATAGAATGTATACACATAATCTGATCTCTCCACTTTTCTTTCTGAAAGGTACCAACACTTAGAAAATCTTAGAGATACTATGATCTTAGCTTCAAACAACTTTTTTATCTCCTTTTCAATCAAGGGAAACAACAAAGGATTGATTCTTCTTAATTTCTACTTGAAATGTTTATGATCTTCTTTGATTGGAATCACATGTTGAATCACCTTGGTATCATAAAATTTTAGATCTTCATAACTCGAGGAAAAAACATCAGGAAAATATTTCATTAAATTGATATACCTTTGCTTGACCTCTGGGCTAAGTTTCTTGGATATATTGATGATCTTGGGATATTCCTGAGTCCAAATGTTGCAATCCTCAACATCTACATCATTTGCAGTAATTTTAGGACTCCTGGCCACATCATTGTTGTCAAAGAGTTTTTCTAATGGGACCAGGCCTTTTGGGAATGATGCTATTTTTTAGCTGCATTATATCCTTACCAACATTCTGATTCTTGAAATATCCATCATTTACGAACACAACTGCATCTTCTTCTTCACCACAATATCCCTCATCAATATTCAAATTTGCAAATTCACCATCCATATTAAGGAAAATTTCTATTTGTTTATCATTTAAAAAAACCTGTCAATACTTAATATTATCAAGTACTATTGGTTTGTGCTTGACCTCAATCTCATAACTTTTGTTAGGAAAAATTGGAATTTTGAAAACTAAGGCCGAAGTAGCTAGGGAATAAACAATCTAATTATGCCCCCTTGGAATCATTGAAAGATTATAATCTAGAAATTCTTCAAGAAGATCAAGCACTATATTCATATAGTCTCTTAATCTATGATTCTTTTCTTGATATATACCCTTTATCTGATTTATAATCAGCTCAGAATCACCATGTACAGCTATCCTCCTAGCACCCATTTATTTTAAAGTCTTCAATCCCAACACTAATGCCTCATATTCATCCATGTTATTTGTGAAATAAAAAGCAAGCTTATAAGAACACAGTTTTGTACTTGATTTGGGGGGTTTAATCCACACACCAGACCCTACTCCTTCTCTGATGACAGCTCCATCAAAGCTCATATTCCACATTTTTTTTTCTGTGTTGTTTTGTTGATCTAAAAATTTATCTATGTGTTGATAAGGTTTGTCTTTGATAGCCATATCAGTCTTTGGAACCTCCTCTTCAAAACTCAAATCATTAAAAAAAATAGAAGAACCAATCTCAGTTTCCACAGAATAAATGGGATGGTTGTTTGTCTAAGATTTATTACTGACCATGTATTTGAGAAATACATCCCTACACAACCTCCTATCTTGACCAAAAATAGGGATAGTGGCGTATGCCATATCCATTTGCAAATTCCCTTTCAACTTTGTATCCCTTGACCTAGATAACAACATGCCAAATTTAGGAGGGATATCAACAACCACCACATGCATGACCATATTTTTTGCTGGAATTTGAGACAAAGATACCACCAGATCTTTGATTAGGCCCAAGCACTTCACCTTCCTTGAATCAAAGGAGAAAAGATCTTTTTAAGGCCTTGTAATGTCCAGGCCCAATTGGTCCATGACCACCTTGGGCATCAAATTATGGGATGCTCTTGAATTCAAAATAGCATTATGCAAAGTCATATCATGAATATTCAGACTAACATAGAAAGGGGGGACCTCATCAACATCACTACTCTCCTCTACATGTGGGCCAAACAAGATGGTAGGATGATCATCTTGTATATTCAAAGTATCAAAATTTTCTTCCATATTGAGCATATTAATGATTTGATTTCTATATTCACTATTCTTTATCATCTCATTGAATGGAACAGAGATTTTAATATTGGCCATCTCACTTTCAAAGTTAAAGGAAGAAGAGGTTTTTTATACCTTTTTGATGACTGTCTCCTTTCCTGGTTCAGGTACTTTCTTTGGAGTTTCTTCCTTCTATTTTACTTTATCCACAACATCCTTTGCAACAGATTCCTTCTTAGCATGACTTAAAGAAGTCGTATTATTTTTAGATTCTTTGGTAGGATTTCCCTTTGGAGGATTTGCATGCACATTTTTATTTTGAAGATTATATTGTTTCTAGAATTGCATGATGGCATTCTACAACCCTGTCTGGTAATGTTCCTTTTCCACTTACAACCTTTCATCATTCTCCTACATGAATATTTCATTTGCATCCATGAACTGCTCATTTTCTTCTTTAGTTAAAAACACCTCTATCTCATTACCATCACAACAATGCATGTTGTCTTAAAAAGTTTCATCAAAATTTTCATTTATATAATTATTTTGAAAAGGAGGTCTTATTTGTTGATCACCCTGGTTCCTCTGATCTCTTTGTCTGATTTGTGGAAATGTTGGTCTCCTTTGGCTTATGGATGGAACATCAACTTGTTCTTTGGTGTTAGGCTTATTATGTAAATACATCATCTCCATGAGTTTCTCCATGGTCTTCATCATCAACTCAAATCTCTCTTCTAATGACTATGAGGTTGAAGGTTGTGCCTTATCTTGAACCTTCTTCATGTCCCTGTTATAATTATATTTGATCTTTCCTGAAGCCATTATATTTAATTCAACTTATATTGCATCACTCATCATATCATCTAGTGAAGTGGATCTTATTTCGCTCAACAACAAAGAAAAATCACTTTCAAAGGAATCAGTATATCTAAGTTGAGCAGCTCTAGGAGGAGGTTTTAATTCAATAGGAATTGACTTGTAGACCTTTATAAATCTACCTGAACACTCATGTATTGTTTCATCAGGTGACCTTCTCATGTTGTTGTACTGGTTTAGCAATTGAAGGGGGTTTCTCTTATCACCCCACTTTGTAAGAAAACTCGCTTCAAAGGCTTCACAATTTAGGATACTTGCTGTTGGGAGAGCTCTGAACCATTTTTTTAATTCTCCTACAAGAATTTGTGCAAACAACCTCATTTTTTCATCTTCATAATATACTTCTTCTAGGTCCACAAAATCATTGAACCAGTCTAAGTGTTTTTGGGCTGACAGATTTCCTTCAACATCATACAACTTAATCCTCTGATTATATTCCTGCGGAAAATCATGTAACTGAGTAGGTAGGACAAGAGGAGAAAACCTAGCTGCCATGGTTGCAGTAAGAACTTGAAGTGGCTAATGGTTCTGAGTAAGAATCACATGAGGTTTAATAGTGGCAGCTAAAATTAAATCTTGGAACCTCTTCTCATCAAAGATGATTTCATTCAAACTAGACTCAGATTTAGTTATGAAAAAAGTTTGCTCAAATTTCAAATCAAAATCAAGTTATTCAATGCTTTTCACTACATCTTTGGGAAAAGATAGATATATGTCTAGACACAAAAATAGGATTATTGGCCTTTCTTTTCTCTTGTGTACAATTTTATCAGGATCAACCATATGGATTATTGCTTCTGGGTTTGGATTTCTTCTTGTATGAATTATCTTGGGAGCCAATATTTCCTACCCAAACTAATTTATGGTACTAATCTCTTTATAATGGAGTCGCCAGGGTAAATTTAGTCTCAGCCAATAAGGTTTTTGATTCACTATCACCCTTAGGAATCAAATCTAAATCTTTAAGTCATTCTTTTCCCAGGGAATATTTCACTTTCGTTCCCCAACAACGGTGTCAGAATGTTAACACTCTGTAAATTTGTTCAACTAATAAAAAAAATGATGAAGGTAACCTACAAACCACTTTAGAGCTAGGTACTAGCCTGCTCAGCTCAGAGAGAGATCTCTCCTGTAACTTGGTCATTAATAAATGAGTTTTCTTTAACAATTCAATGGCTAGGTTTTGTTGATTTGGAGGGTTTTTTATAATTTTGCTGGCAAGGAAGGGGATGGACACTTAGGGCTATGGAGTCAAACTTCTAAAATGAATGGAAGGAATGACTAGTTGGTATAACTCTCCAGAGGATAAAGGCTAAATGAGGCGATAAATATGAGTTATAAGTTGTAAATTTGCAGAGTGTAAGAAGAAAGGAAAAACATATAATTGTATCATAGCATTAAATAAATGAATTCTGACATTAGTTAGGAAGAACTTAATACAATTTAAATTTCTTAAGCCAAGAGAATCACAAGATGAATTATGGGACTTTAACTATCCAATTTAAATAGAAGACGGTGAAAATGGAATTTAATCATACAAGAAATACATACAAAGAGAGGAGACAAAACTCAAATCACCACCATTATAATATTTTCATGGAAACTTCAAGAATTTTGCATGTGTATTCTATTCAGATTCATAAAATTACATTCAAGTTCCGAATAGCTAAAATCATGCCCTTGCACTTCTACCAAGCATTAATACATTTGGAACTCCTAATATTTATACAAGTTGAGTTCCTTCGGTTTGAAACTGATTACAATGATTTAAATGAAATGTTTCAGTTTTGAAATCGATTACAATAATTACAAAGGATGGTTTTGATTTGAAACCAATTACAATAATTAACAAGAAAATGTTTCATGATCCGGATTCTATCTCTTCTGGTGTTTTAGTTTCTTTCTTCACCACTTGTTCTGCTCTGGTATTCCACGTTATCTTCCATCTTCAATGAAATCTGGACATCAACTACTGGACCCTGGAAAATTGCATTTTTTCTTACCCAACCACATTATCTCCTTCCATTGAAAGTCAGAAGGGATATCATAATCTGTCATTTCCTTTATCAAAATATCTGGGTCAATGCAGGAAGCATATGACATGAATGGTAGTCCACGTTTGACTGTTTTGAACTGATTCAAAATCTCAAAGTCCGTAATCAAATTCTCAACTAATGTAGCTCCTTTCAGATTTTCCTCCAAGGTTTCGAACTTGGAGTGATCCATTCTACACTGAGTGAGGCGAGCATTATATTCTTCCTGATCATACAATTTTCCCTTGCCATCTCAAAATGGTGGGAGGACTTTGATAAATAATTCTTCAAACAAATACTTGAACTCTTGCACACTTTGATCCATCTGTGTTGCCTTGGTTTGGACTTATTTCAACAGGTTATGTTTAGCAATAACCCTCCTGTCCCAAATAATCAATGTAGTTCTATCTTTAAATCCAATAGTATGAAGGTCTGCATTAAGAATGGAGTTGAGTAGATTTATGGCGTTTTGGGCCCATTCTGATAGTTTCTTTCCTAAAGATTCATTCACAACAGTGCACTTGCTTCTGGCTGTGATGGCTATGTTTTCTTTATCATTAATGAAATTCAAATATACTCTAAACTTGGCAGCCTCAACAACTATAGAGTCCCATACAATATGCTTGCCCCCCTGCAATAGGACTTTTCCTCTTAATATCATCTTTAATTATCTATCATTTCCTGTAAAACTTCATTCTCCTTTTGAAATTGAGCCATTCTTTCATCCTTTGCCTGCATTTCCTACTTCAATTTATCTATGCTTCCTTTTATCTCTTTGATTTCTCCTTCTTTCAGGATAACTTGTGACGTAGCCTAGACAAGTCCTTCAGTGTTTGACCTGGCTTCTGCTGTAGGAGGTACAATTACATCCCTGTTTATCAATTATGTCTGCTCTTGTGACCACTTCACCTTTTCTCATTCTAGCTGCAATGCCCTAGCCTTGTAGTCCAATGCTTCTTGATGAAGTGTTTCCTTTTCCTGTTCTAGAGCAACCAATTCTATTGTTTGTGGATGCTCTGCGACAGACAATTTCAATTTTTTCTTCAATCTTTGAATTAATTTGTCTTTTTCATCCAATGAGGATTTCAACCCTTGGGGGCCTTTAGATTCCAATCTCTTGACCTAAGTCTACCAAGATATTCTATATTCTTTTTCTTTCCTCAACTACCCTTCCAATTTCATTACATAATATGAAAACTTTCAATTCTTCGAGCTTAAACTCAGGTAATCAAAATACAACATATCACTGGTATTCTTATGGAATTTGACCTTGCCTGGAGCACTGATGTTGTCATGCCTTATATTTATCTTAGAGAATTTGTCTTCATCTGCAACTGCAATGTTAAAGGTACTCTTTTAAACATCCCTTATTGTGAACAGAGAAGATTTATGATGAGAAATATTTTCCACTTCAAGGACTAAATCCCTCATCTCACCCAGAGCTATAATTCCCTTCTCAGCATATTTTTTTCCCAAATCTTCTTTAGATTGATAAGTTGCCCCAGATGTTTTATCAAAGATGTGTTTCTTGGTGCTAAAGGTTCTTAAGATGCCTTCACTTTGGAGTTTTCTTTCCTTTTCAACCTCTACAGTGCTAGTGCCACTTTCCACCATATCTAGATTTACTTGTTCTTTGGGCTCTTCCTCCTCTAAATCCACTATCTATGGAGACTGTGAAATATTCATATTCTTAGGAGGATTCTACTAATCACTGGTGCCCATGGCCTCTGAACTTCTTCTCCTACTGTAAACACTCATCTTAGGAACTTTGACTATCAGTTTCTAAGAATCTTGTTGTGTTTGACTTTGTTACAGGGTTTCCTCCACTTGATGTGTTTGCCTTTGTTGCAGGGTTTCCTCCACTTGTTTTGTTTGAGTTGGTTGTAATATTTCTTCTATATCAACATAGACTTCTAGGTTTTCTAGCTTATCAAAACCTTCAACCTGTTCATGCTCATAAGGGGCCTTTTTGTTCATCAATCTTCTCTTGGATATGATTTGGTGTGGATCATATATTCTTCCCTATAGCTGTGAAAAACCAAACTCTTTGAGATTTTCTTGAATCTGAGATAAGCATGATCTAGTTTTGACAATGAAGGGACCAATGATAAAAGGGAACTTGAGGTTGGAGGCTTTGTGCAACTTTAGGAAATGCTTTGTCTTAGATTTAATTCTTTTCCTGATGAATTCAAGGGAAAAGATTCCGCGGGTCATAAAAATAGGAAATAGATAAGGGGATTCATGACAACCATAAACCCAGATTACTATTGAGTGCAATGATAGTACCCAATATCCCACTCTTCTCTCTAGATTTGGCTGTAGATAGCTCCTCATGGCATCAAAAACTCTAGGTAGGCTGGTGTTGAAAATCAAAATGTAAACTCTGGACATGACTTTGTTTATGAAGATAAAAAATGTAATCCTTTTACATTCAGTTGATACAAATGATGCTTCAGGGAATTCTCTCTTATTTGTTTCTAGGAAAATCTTCAACATATAGGTGTAGTGTTTGAAAATACTTAGAGAGACAAAATTCATTAGTTGTTTATGGATATTATCATCTATGAATTGATCAAAACTGATGTCAACTGATAGACCAGACTCTGACTTCAAAAAGGTCAAAAGGAAACTAAGCATGACTTCGACCACATGTTTGTCATTGTCTAGACATAAAACTTGACTCAAAATGGAACAGACCCATTGGACTTCAATAACCATTATACTGACATTCATTGGCAAAGACAAACCCTCTGAAAAATGTTTTGGTTTGATAATTGTTATTAAAAATAGATCTTGGACCTATGATGGACATTCTCTGTATACCCTAATTATCTTTTCTTTATTGAAAGGTTTAGAATTTGTGAAAAATGACTCTGGTATACCGAGGGACTCTTGAATTGACAGACTCTCTACCCTAAACATGACCTCAAACCCTCGTTTATTCATGAAGACTCTTTCTTCATGTGAATATTGTTCGGTGCACCAACCTATAAATTCGAGAAAAGGGAAAGTGATTTCGATAGCATAAGGGACTATCATGGCCTAGAATGCTTCAAGGAATGATATACACCTTCCTACTTTATCAGACAGGTTGCTTATGGACATAGAGATGGGTGAAATGGTGATTTTGGTATCAAAAACGTCTGAATCTCGGTCAATTAGGGATTTTTCATTCGCCACATGATATTGTTCTATTACTGAGGTTATGATAGGATCCATGGTCGTGATGAAAAATACCTGGAAACGAGTGGGAATGGCATGCAGTTGGTGTACTGTTGAGCTGTAATTGGAAGAGGGTGTTCGCACCAAGGTTCAAATGGTCTAGTGTTCAAAATAATAATAAAATAAATAACAAATTCCCTTTTAACCTTTTCCAAGTTTCAGGGGTGTGAGGAAGTGGTTTGGGGCAACCCGCTTTTCACCCAAAATGCACCTAGTGGCACCACGTATTCCCGAATGAAAACCATGGTTTAAATTTTGGCCCGCTCTCCAAAATTAAACTCCATGTAGTTTCTCCCCCGAAATCATCCTCGACCGTCGATATTGAGAGTTCATGATATGTGATGCATCAGGCCCCATCAAATTAGCACTCCTACCAAATTTAGCTATGTCCTTGCCATATTTATCCCCTTCCCTGGTTTGTTAGGCTTCCAAACCAGTTTAGCGTCTCACTGGATCCTGAAATCTTGATTTCACATAAAAAAATTAATGGAGACTAATATATCCAATGAAAGACAAGTCAATGTCCTACCCCGGTGGAGTCGCTAATTTTTGTTAAGGAATAATTCCCCTGCAGATAGGAGAATTCTCCCTTGGATTATAGACCCCTAATACCAACACAGAAATACATAAATGGACACTAATATCCCTGTGAATTCAATTACCTAATTAGAAATAGAAAGAGAAGGAAGAAAGTGTGATGCACCTTATTTCGTGGTTCATCCTCGCTGCCTCCAATATGATCTTGATCTCCAAAATATTTAGCACCACTCAATACCTACAATGCAATGGACAACAAAAATACAAAGAAATCCTACTCTACTTTACAATATTAGACTAATCAAATTCATCTATCAAGATCGAGAATCATAAGAAACAATACACAATATTGAAGGGAATAGGCCAAGTAATATTGATGAGAACTTTAAAGGGATACTTATTATTGTAGGAAAATTCCCCCGTGGATAGGTGAATGTCCTCTTGGATCTTAGATCTCTATGACCAAGACAGAAAAATGCTAACATTGAACACTGGCATTCCTTTAAATGTAACTAAACTAGTCAAGGGAAAAGAGGAAGAAAGCATGAGTACCTTTTTTTGAAGTTTGTCCTTGCTCAGTCTAGGTTGAACTTGATCTCCAAGTACTTTAATGAGTTCTTCAATTCAACAACAAAGACAATGCGTACTTCCTATTCCACCAAGATTAGTTTAAACTAGATTTATCAAGAAAAGACTATACACAAACTTGAAGGAAACATACCAAGCATATATATTAATGATAACATAAAAAGGTTCTTACAAACTGTATATGCAGATGCATCAACCTCACAAAGTCCTCCTTGTCCAACCCCTTGCTCAAAAGATCCATGATCAGAATGAAAATACTTTTCATTGATATTCTCCCCCTTTTCACCATGAGAATTCCTCCTTATATAGGCTTTGAGAGTCTCAACCACCTTAGATATTCTTGGGATAAGTTGAGGATATGACTCCATCAGTTGTGGGATTTCCCTTAGATCCATCCTTTAACTTGGATTTGAGCCAAACCGACTCAGATACTTCTTAGTTGTCCTTAGAGATAAGGGGGATTCTTCCCCAAGATTCTCTCAAAAGATCGACGCTCCCTCAAATTTGGCCATAGAGCATTGTAGTGCTCCCTTCTAAGAGGATTGTTGGCCCTTGGTTATAGAAGAAAATGAATATAAAGGAAGAAAAGGAGAAATGTGAAATTCACAAAAGACACAGTGACTGTTAATGGGTCGAAGTGAGAAAAAGAGAAGAAAAGATGGAGCAAAGTAAAAGGAGGAAATTCATTGAATGAGTAGATCGAATATGAAAAATCAGCAAGGAAGATGGATCGTGGACAAATCAGTAAGCAAAAAAATCCATCGTTGGATGCTTTGGAGCACTGTGAGAGAAGGAAGGAAAGACAGGCTGGCGAAGCCCAGAAAATGCGGGTCAAGTTGACCTAGGGTTTTAGCCACCTAGGGTTTTGGTATCTAGGGTTTTGACACCTAGGTTTCGGCCTAAGGATGTCGGTGGGCTATTGTAATGTATAAATAAAGGTCAAGAGGACCTGGGTCAGGTTGGTGTTATTGTCATTACTAGTGTTGATCTAGTTGTATTGTTGTTATGAGTGATTATTGTCATGTGAGAGAGAAGTGCTAAGTGTGAGAGCCTTCTGGTATTGTAAGATCTTCAGCTGGGTGCAAAGGTCAAGTACTGTAGCTAGGTGCGCAGGAAGGGGATAAGAAGAGAGAAGAAGAAAGAAGATATGCTAACTGAGAGCACAAACAAGAACTGTATGCTTTATATTAATATATCATAAGCACAGTTCTATGGACATATCCCTAGAGAGAGGGTGAACCATGTATATATTGTGTCATATGTCTGATTGATGCTTTGATATTTTTCGTTGTTATACTTTTATTGCATTGTTGTGTTAGATCAAATCTATAGCTGTGCGGAGTAGATCTAAGAAGGTACTTGATATATGATGGTTATGTTTTTGTTTTAGTAGATCCACTTGATATTCCATTTGGTTGTAGACATCTCTGTCCTACAACCCCCTCATAGTTGCTTCAGGTGAGACTGCATCTACCTCGTAGGTGTTGTCGAAAGGGCCAGTAGCTAGGGATTTTTGGTGCGCTCTTGGAGCTAAACCTTGGGTCTGCCCCTGTGCCAACAAATAGTTTCATTGTTGGGAGCTGAATCTTCTTGAGGGAATGTCAAGGTGGTTTCCATCGAAGACAAATATTCAGAAGTGGATAGACGATCAAGAGAAGGACTTCAATGAATCCCAAAATAAGAACCCTAATCTGAGTATAGAGGATTGGCTAGGAAGATATATCTTTATCGATATACACGAGATATTCTTTGGAGGAATTCATCAAGAGTTATATGAGTGGTTAGCTAGGTTAGAAGATCCCCGTTTTGAGATTAGATATATATCTCTTCTGGTTTGGACATCGATGATGATCCAAATGGTCAAGAGAGTTGATAATTTTGTATCACGAGCAGTAGATCATTGGTTCAATAGCACCATTGGAGGGTACATCACCGAGTTTGTTGTTGACAGTGTAGAGTCATATAGCCAAGCCGAGAGATAGTTTTTCAAGGGACCCAGACGAAAATTTTTACATTTTCTGAAGTTAAGGATCAAGATGTTATTGCATGAGAAGAACATATTGAAGATACAGTAGATTGGCTAAACTTGAAAAGGCTAATGTTCAAAAATTTGGACAGCGACAGTGACACAGAAGTTGGACATACACGCAGTGGAAAAGTATTCATAGGAGTTCATCTTGTGAACCTGTTCAAGAAGAACGATAGGGACGAGGGTTTCTATAGTGGAGAAGAGGAATATCTGACGGATGAAGAACATTCAGAACCCAATAGGGAAGAGGAATGGGAAGCTAAGGAACCTCGCCGGAATGAGCTAGAAACCTTAGGAGCTGCGCAGACTGCTGAAGTAAGTACTATTAATCCTCCTGTTGTTTCAATAACATTAAGGAATCAGAGTAATCAGAATCACCAAAGCATTCAAAGCATTGTCACTAGTAGTCCACCACATACGAGGATGAGGAGGTATGGGCCAAGGTCGAGGATAGATAATCTGTTATAACTACGCATAGCTAGGACACTTAGCAAGGGACTCTCAAAACCCTTGTACCACTTACAGCTATTGCAACTCCTTCGAGCATGTTATTGAGGAATGTCCTATGCTGCTAGATAAGCTTCAGGAAAGACGAGGACCTCAATAGGATCCAAAAGTGAAAATGATAAATGATGAACCTCACAGAGAAGACCCTAGATTCATTGTTATCACTCGAGGAGGTACTGTTATAGGAGAAGATAGAATGACCCAAGAAAAGACTACAGAGGACTCAGGAATCAGGAAAGTTGCAGAGAAGACCCAAATTTTTTATGCAAAGAAATAAAGACAAATATTCGAGGAGGCAAGAAAAGATTTCAAAGAAGACCAAGGTTCTTCATCAAAGACACAACCAGAAGTAAGAGAATATGGAAGGCCTCAAGCATTTGATCAGTCTGCTTTGCCAAAAGAAGGAAAAGAGGTAAGCAAGCTCATGGAATTTGTATATACTTATATTAAGTTGATTCAAGATGAGAATGTTGTACAAGAGCTACAAAATTTAATCAGACAGTATGAGATAGGAAAGATAGACCCCTTACTGAATAGGGTAGTACACCAAATTGCAAGAAGGAGAAGGACAAATAAGGAATTACACTTGAATGTTCAAATAGGAGAATATGACATAGACTATGTGGTCCTCGACTTAGGTTTGGAGGTCAATGTCATGACGAAGCAAACATGGGAACTGATGGGAAAACTGAAGTTGATCTATTCCCCTATCAGGCTTAGGATGGATAAACAACAAGCTGTCAGCCCATTTGGATGATTGGAGCATGTCCCCATGGACATTGACGGATAAGAACGTTTGCATATTTTGAAGTAATTGAGATAGTTGATGACAAATGCCCTTACTCTGTGATGTTAGGAATTGATTGGGCCTTCAATAATTCCACTATAGTTGATTTAAAGAGAAGACGCATGATGTTTGAAAAGGATGGACTTAGGGTCATCGCACCTTTAGATCCATATGAAGGTCAGTGATACATAGAACCCATCAGAGAGGAAGACCACACATACGAACTTGAAAACATATACAAACTGACAGCCAGACAACAGGAATACATCAATCCTATGGCTAATGGAAACCTAATATGGTGAAGTGACAGTGCATTTTCATCAGATTCAAAAGAAGCACTCGAGAACTGGTAGAACCAGATGTATGAAGTATCTACAAGGAGATGTGCTAGATTAACTAGAGAATTTTGCTGGATCGGCACAACAGTAAGTAATTTACCCACATTTGATGGTCTAGATCTTTTAGAAGCCTTCCTATCAGACTTTGAAACAAGTGTACCAACACAACATAGATTGTTGGCAATGGATGAGGCCCTGAAATCCACACCAGCAAGATGGTGGGGGACACACAAAAGTAATATCATAGACTAGATACAATGTCGTACTTTGATGACAGCGCGGTTCTTAGCGCAAGTAGAAGGCTGCGAAGTAAGCTACACAGGTCAAATATTCCCAAAGGCCCATGTGTGAAGCTATGAAGAGACCTGGAGCAACATTCCTCAATAACAATGGGTGCACAAATTCATTAACACGCTGGACACCACCCCTGCCAATTGGTACCTTCAAGCGAAGCTGCGCCCCATCGCTGCAGATTGGGAAGGTATGACTCATAATTTTGTAACCACCTTTTTATTTGAAATTCAATATCCTTCAGTAGATCAATCATTACATATTGTGAGACATAAAGTATTTGAGGAGGCATCTAGATTCCCTTTGGAACAAGAAGAGGATGAATGGACTGTGCCCCTCCAGAAACTACAAAGTTGTTACAACATCAATGCTAATGAAGACAATTATCTGAGGAAGGTGAAAATTATAGAAACAGAAGGCCAAAGAGATGTGGAAGGACTTGGAGTTGAGCTACCATTCATTGGACAGCCAATCAAGATTAAAAAATTCAATATTGGGATAGAGGAGACACCGAAGCTTGCCAATGTCGAAGATTATTGGGATGCTGCTACCATTGACAAAATTACAAAGTTCTTGCATGAGTATTAGGACTTGTTCCCGACCAAGTTCATTGATATGAAGGGTATAAAAGGTCTTATGGGAGAGATGAGGATCCATTTGAAACCAAATGAAAAACTAGTCAAATAGAGACCCTACAGATTGAACCCTAAATATAAGGAGAAAGTAAAGATTGAGCTCGAGAGAATGATGGAAGCAGGGATTATAGAACCTGTCGAAGAGTCAGAGTGGATTAACCCTATGGTGGTGCAAGATAATAAGACATATGAGATCAGGATCTTCGTAGATCTTAGGAAGCTAAACGATGCCTGCTTGCATGACCCCTTCCCTACACCATTCACTGACGAAGTGTTAGAAAACGTGGGAGGCCAGGAGGTATATTCTTTTACAGATGGATTTTCAGGATACCATCAGATCTGGATTTCCAAGGAGGATCGCCATAAGACCACATTTGCCATAGAATGGGGATCCTACCAGTATACAATGATTCCATTTGGATTGAAGAATGCCACATACATCTTTTCCAGGGTGGTGGTTGAAGCCTTCAAGGAGTTTTTGCATAAATTTCTAGAAGCATATTTTGATGACTGGACTATTTTTACTTTGTTGTAAAATCATATTGAATGTCTAAGGCTAATGTTGGACAAATGCAGGCAGTGTCAAATTGCTTTGAATATAAAGAAGTTCATCTTCTTCTCACCATTTGGAGTACTGTTAGGTCATATTGTATGCAAGTAGGGATTGCTGGTTGATCCATCTAAAATTGCTAATATCGTTGATCTACCACCTCCCACTTCAGTCAAACAACTGAGCACTGCGCTGGGACATACTAGATATTACAGGAAATTCATCAAAGGATATGCCTGGATTACAACACCTATGGGGAATATTTTGAAGAAAGAATGTCAGTTTAGTTGGACGTAAGAATGCCAGCAGAGATTCGACACGCTGAAACAAAATATGGTTACCGCGCCTATTCTGGTTTTTCCAGATTGATGTAAGGAGTTTCATGTGCATGCCGATGCATCTTCTATTTCCTTAGGAGCAGTGTTAGGAAAACCTAGAGAAGGAGATATCAACCATCCATTATATTTCTCTAGAAGGAAGCTATCTATGGCTGAAATTAATTACACCACTACAGAGAGAGAAGGATTAGCCATGGTGTATGCACTGCAGAAATTTCACCACTACTTGTTGGGAGGACACTTTATAATTTTCACTGATCACTCCGCACTGAAGTATCTAGTCAACAAGCCAATTTTGGGGGGGAAGAATATGAAGATGGATTCTACTATTTCAGAAATATGATTTTGAAGCTGTGGTTAAGCCATGAAGAATGAACAAAGGTCCTGACCACTTGTCAAGGTTGGAACATGGAGAAGAGATGACTAGTTTGGAGGATACATTGTCAGATGCACAACTACTATCCATTAGAAAGACTTATGACTACTTTGCAGACATAGTCCAGCTCCTATCAACAAGAATGGCACCTAGTGAGTATACAATTCCCTAGAAGAAACAACTAGTGGTGTGCTCTACAGAGTTTTCACTTATAACTGGACAGGTATACAAGATGGGACCTGATGAGATACTGAGGAGATGTGTTATGGAGGCAGAGCAACCATTTATCCTCACAGAAGCTCATGAAGGCATCAAAGGAGGGCATTACACAGGGTAAGCGACTGAGCAAAAGGTTCTGAGAGCTAGCCTTTGGTGGCCTACGTTACACAGAGATGCTAAAGATTATTCTAGAGCCTACGATGTATGCCAAATAGTTGGGAAACCCTACAGAAGAGTTGAAATTCTATTAGCACCGCAACTGACCCTACAAGCATTTGAAAAGTGTGCCATTGAATTCGTGGGACCCATAAACCCACCAGGAAAGCGCATAGGAGAAAGGTACATCATCACTACTACAGAATACTTGACTAGATGGGCTGAAGCCAGAGTAGTTAAGGACTATAGTGAAACTACAGTTGTGCACTTCATATTTGATGACATCATAACCCAGTTTGGATGCCCCAAGATCCTTATGATTGATCAAGGAACACATTTCATCAATAAGACAGTTGAAGCCCTAACTGAGGAATTTGCATTCCACCATTAGAACAACACACCTTACCATCCACAAGCAAATGGGACGATTGAAGTGTTCAACAAAATCTTTGAGACAACGCTAACGGAGATTTGTAGTGTGAACAGGGATGAATGGGATTTAAGAGTACCTACAGTACTTTGGGCATATAAAACCACTTGTAAGAAACTAACAATGAAGACCCCTTTCAAGTTGGTGTATGGCCTCGAAGTTGTTGTCCCCATGGAATAATTGGTACCAAGCTTAATAATTGTTGCCTTTACAGACATGGATGACACTGGCACTGTTCGCGAGAGGCTTGCACAGTTGGTTAAACTAGAAGAAGATAGATTTATTGCAAGATTCCATCAATAGGTTCAGAAGGAAAGAGAAAAGGCCTATCATGACAGGGACATCAAGAAGAAGGCATTCAAAGTGAGCGAAAGAGCAGAAAAGACTGAGTGAAGTAAAAGGAAGCAAGTTGTTGAATAAGGAGATCGAAGATGACAAATCAGCAAGGAATATGGATTGTGGACAACTCAGCAAGTAGAAAAATCCACCGTTGGATGCTTTGGAGCACCGCAGGAGAAGGAAGGAAATACAGGCTAGCAAAGCTTGGAAAATGTGGGTTAAGTTGACCTGGGGTTTTAGCCACCTAGGGTTTTGGTATCTAGGGTTTTGAAACCTAGGTTTCAACCTAAGGATGTCAATGAGATATTGTAATGTATAAATAAAGGTTAAGAGGACATGGGTCGGTTTGGGGTTATTGTCGTTACTAGTGTTGATCTAGTTGTATTATTGTTATGAGTGATTATTGTTGTGTGAGAGAGAAGTGATAAGTGTGAGAGCCTTCTGGTATTGTAAGATCTTCAGCTGGGTGTGAAGGTCAAGTCCTTTAGCTAGGTGTGTAGGAAGGGGAGAAGAAGAGAGAAGAAGAAAGAAGATCTGCTAACTGAGAGCGTAGACAAGAACTGTATGATTTATCATAATATATCATAAGAACAGTTATGTGGGCATAGCCCTAGAGAGAGGGTGAACCACGTATATCTTGTGTCATATGTGTCATTGATGCTTTGATCTTTTTCATTGTTATATTGTTATTGCATTGTTGTGTTAGATCATATTTATAGTTGTGTGGAGTATATCTAAGAAGGTACTTGATATATGATGGTTGTGTTGTTGTTTTAGTAGATCCACTTGATATTCCCTTTGGTTGTAGACATCTTTGTCCTGCAACCCCCTCATAGCTGCTTCGGGTGAGACTGCATCTGCCTCACAGGTGTTTTTGAAAGGGTCGATAGCTAGGGCTTGTTGGTTCACTCTTGGAGCCGAAACCTGGGTCTGCCCCTATTCCAACAAGGACAAGGAGCGCTAGCACTCCCTACAAGTGGGCAGGGGAGTGTTGATCTCCAATAATACTTTTAGGATGATTATTCCTCAAGGTAAAATCTTGTAAACTTTTCCAAATAATATATTTTCCTCTTCTAACAAATCTTAGAGAATGTCCCAAGTTTTCTTATGATGTCATCCGCAATGCGACACATGCAAGATGAAAATATGAATTTTGTGACACTTGAGACACTTGCGAAAATGACAATGAGACATTGTCAAAGTGAGGAATTTTGACGTGTAACATATTTCCCCCAAAGTGAGAGGTTAGAATATGAAAATTGATGACTGAAGTGCTTTGTATACTTTCGAAGCAAGGGTATGGATTCATAGAACCTGGTAGAAGATACAAAAAACCATCAAACAAATGTTATGATATGTTTCAAACCCAAGGTAGGCATACCTATGCTTGAATGATAAAGGACTTTAATGGATGTCCGCCACCAAATACACTATGGATTCATAATCATGTTGAATCAAGGTTATAGCCACCAAAGATACAATGTGGATCTATAATTCCATGCCATGAACTGATTGTAGCCACGAGAAATACACAGTGGATCTACAAGATGAAAAAACATAGCCACATACCAATACAAAGTGGATCTATGTGACATTATATATATCAATATGCTCAAATAATATCCATTCGCAGCCTAGGTAAAGTAGATATCAGAGTGAACACTCAACCTAGGGTCTTCTTCCCAATCCTGATGTGATAGGAATCTAGCCATGTGAATAGATGTTTTGATGTCGAACATGGTATAAACCACTTGATTACTGGTCATTGAGGTAAATCGTTAACAGGTGCGAGGGAAATCACCAGTGATGTCAATGACTCCCAAGGTACCCTAGTACAATACAACAAATGTGAATAGATGAGTTGAAGTTGAACATTCGTGGAATCATCCAATCAGAGGTCAATGATGTAAAGCTGTTTTTGGAGGCGAGGAGGCCTTCCATTGAGGTATGCAGGTCCCAAGGTACTAACTGGTTTCTAAGTCAAATTTTCTGGATAATGTGTGGAAGTCGACAAGAAAAGACTCGTTGAAGGAGGGACTTGATGTATCCCTCATCAATGACATGAAACTGACATAAAGATATAATACGATGAATCAAATGAGTATGGATTGACACAGGTATTGAAACTAGAAATTTGTGATGGTTGACTCTCGGGGAAGATACTTCCCTTAAATGTTGAGGTAGAAACAATAGAAACGTAACATGGACCAAAACATGATGCAGTGGATACTGTGACTTTCTTTAGGTGACCCAAAGTAGTAAAGAAACTCAGAGGATTGGTTTAGTGCAAAGGTTCAATAGATTAAAATGTATGTAAAGACAATTTGTCGTGTTCAAGGGTGACTGCAAGAGTGACTTGTGATGATTCTAAAAAATGGATCGGCTTGCTTCCTTCAATTCCCCCCCCCCCCATCTAGATAGACGGGTACCTATTTTTATTTTTATGAGATCGTGGAGGATAACACATGATCGATATAACTCACCTTCGGTAATTTCCTCTTCCTATTTTTAACAAACTGGAAGAAGTAATGGTTCAGTCCCATATGGGCCCCTTCAATGTGTAATTTTTAACAAGTCTAGAGAAGGAAAACGCAATGGTTTTTCACATTTAGAGAGTCTGAAAATAACTTAAATATGACTCCAGGGTTGTCCTTTCTCGTAATATTAGTCTCTGAAGTCCAAAAAAGAGATAAACTGCTACTAGGGAGATGCCCTTTCAAAACCTTTTAAATGAGTGTGAAAGGAAGCAAGATCACTCGACAATATTTTCATGTTTAGAGAGTCTGAAAAGAGCTTAAAGGAGACTCCGGGGGGGTTCCTTTTTCATATAACCTTACGAGTCCAAAAAAGATATAAAAGTATACTCGGTTACATTCTCATGTTTTTTCGAGCATGAGAAAGAACAAACACTGTGATCATCAGTGTTACAAGGTTAAATGAAAAAATATTGCTTCGAAACCTGCAAGTGAAGACAAATCTACATCCAGGGTATTAGTAACATCTCCGAAAAATATTTTAAAACCCAAAAGAAACTATAGATTAGAAAAAATGAACCCTATAATAGTAAAATATGGATAAAAATATTATTTACCATTTCATTCTTTACCAATCTCTTCTAGCATTGGTATTTTCGACTTCGGAGGGAGATTTTCAAGATGTTGGCACTGGAGCTACGGTTGACTGTTTTCATATATGTCTGGATTAGGTTGGTCATTAACCCATTCTAATCATTTTTCATGGTTTATAAATCCATTTTAGGTAGTTTTTAGTCTTTTCCTGGGCTCCCTAAGAAGCCCTAGGCGCCAAACTAAATTGACGCTCCCTTAAAGGGGTGAAGGGAGCGTCGATCATATTTTCGATGCCCTGGTATGTGTGCCAAGGGAGCGCTAGCACTCTGTGGATGAGTTTAGGGGAGCGTTGATGCAGTATTGAAACATATGTTTCTATTTATGCTAAAATTACCCAAAATTTTGTTCTGAGAAGATGATTAATGGATTTTAAATGTATGTTCTTGCAGTTTACACCGATAAAAACCATGATCGAATGGAAAGAGCATGAGCATGAGATCAATGAGATAGTTGTGTTGAAAAACCCCTAGAAAAGGGCCACATTGAGGAATTGTGTCCTCCTCAAGTATTTTAAGTTGAAAAATATGAAAAAGGAAGTCTTACTACTTGAGTATCTAATTGGACTATGGGATGACGCCGAATAGGCATTCCGAATTGGGCCACAAATGCTCAAAATCGAGCTTGATGATGTATACTTTTTGAACGGCCTCTCAAGAAGAGGGGCTCCTATCACTTTGTCCAAGCAGTGGGAAAATCCTCAACCTGTCGAGGTGTAAATGGTTGATCACTATGTTCTTAGGTCACGATTGGTTGAAGGACGAATCGTGATCAAGGACGTCAGATATTTGACACTGCAATCTATTTTATTTTCCATAAACAACCTGGAAAGTAGCACAAGTGCGCATTTGGCCTCAAAATCCCAAATGTCTTATGCTCTACAATGCATGGAGACGAGGTTATTCAACTGGAGTGCAGGTTTCCTTCGCAATGTGAAGGATCAAATTACGAAGCGCAGGACTGGGAAACAAAAAGTAGTTTGGTTATGGTTCATTTTTGGTTTCGTTCTTTCTGGAGAAAATACCTCAGATGCAGCCATAGATTGCGTTGATGGCACAACTGGTGGATGAAACACATATGGAAAGGTGGATGATTTTGTCTCCAAGATTGGGGACCAACTCAGAGTTCATTCTCACTATTGATTTCTTCACTTGGCAGAGAAGGCAATTGATCATCATTGAGGACTTCCCATACGCCGGAGTGGATTTTTGGGGTAGCCTGGACTTAGTACTTCCAGAGGGTATTGATTGGTATGCGTCAAGTATGAAACCAAAACCTTGTAATGTGTTTTTTTATTTTGAAATTTATATTATTTTTATGTGTACAAAGAGGGATTTTGACAAATGTGTTGTTTCATCATGCATATAGAGGTGCATCACGTCCAGTGGATATACTGGCACTAGGGCATCACAGAGATGTGAATATAGTCATGGAGCATGAGGTGGTGGTGGGCGGTCTCTGGGAGGTTGATAGGAACCTCTGAGGTCTTAATATGGGTGCCCCACCTCTCAGGAGGTGAGACATATCTCTACATTTGCAGAGGCATACAACGAGGGTTCCTGAGAGTTTGAACCACTTGCTTCTACGAGTGGCCCATGCAGTGGTGCGCTTTTCGGAGAAAAATGTGGTGCAGGAGGACTAGGATCATCTATATGTTTTTGTATTCTTTTCATGATGATATCATGGGCATGAGGGCCCATATTTTTCCCTTCTATGTACTTTTTGATGTAAACAAACTTTTTCTATCACACAGTTTATATATATATATATATATATAT
>JZKD02S0713170.1:267245-301439 GCA_000966675.3 Picea glauca | reverse complement strand
ATGTTACAAATTATCTTGTGTGATGTTTTTAATGTACATGTGATTCATTTTCTTTATAAAATTTTATCTATGCGCAAGATACCGATCCAAAATATGATTTGCTAGTGAATTCAAAGTTGTGTTGAGTTCTCTTGGTATGTGTTTGTATTGTGTAAATTCAAACATTCTTTCAAGATGATGAACTCGTAGGTGGAGATGCAATAATATAGGGTTGTGAACGGTGTAGACTCAATTAAGCTGACAAACCATGAGTTGAGAGTCTAGGTTAATGATTATATGAGATATACCTAGGGAGGAGGATTTGGTTAAAAGTCCAATAACAACGTGATATTCTTTCACATTATTGGTTGTCGATCCTATGCAAACGCCTCCTGAACTCACCAACTCATCAGAGTGGTAAATGACCCAAGCTGCAGAAGCAATATTCTGGGTGTGTCGACTAGCGCCATTCAAAAACCCGATAAATATAGGAAAGAGATATGTCATCTACACACGCAATCACAAGACAAAGTATAAGAGGCTAAAACAAATCTCATACACGCAAGAGAAAAAGACACACCAAAATAAAACTATAGTACAATAGTGTACAAAGCACACATGCTAGATGTTCTATGCATAGTACTTCTTAAGGTAAAACCCATTATGGGGATCATCGAGAGAGATTCCATCATAGTAAACTAGATCATAGGAACCTCTATGTAATACACATTTTACGATGTAGGGTCTATGCCACACAGGTTCTAACATTCCTATCCCTAGCTTGTCCTGATGCTGGTTCTAAACAAGGACTAGGTCTCCTTCTACAAAAGTACGAGGGTGGACAGATTTGTCATATTGAATCTTCATTCATTTTTAATATGTCTCGTTAATGAGATAAACATCATGACGTGTTTCATCCAAACTAGTCATATATAGGAAATGTTCCTCTTTAGCAGAGGTGTGAGGCAGGAGTTCTACTATGAGTTTCAATGAATTAATTTTGCACACGATTGGTAATATTGCTTTGATGCCATATACCAATTGGAAAGGAGTGAATCTAGTTGCAGTTTTCACTGAGGTGCAGTAAGCCCATAGGGTGGAGAAGATTTGCAGATGCTAAGAAGTTTTGTTTTCCCCCACCATGCCTTGGATCATGGTTTTAAGGACTTTGTTGATATCTTCAACTTGTCTGTTTGCTCGAGGATAGTAGGGAGATGAGTTTTCATGGAAAAAAACCAACTTGACATGTAACTCACTCATCATATGGTTTTGAAAATGTGAACCGTGATCAATGACAATGGCTTGTGGAACACCAAAGTGAGTGATGATGTGGTTAAACATGAAGAGAGTTGTAGTATGACCATCATTAAGAAAAGTAGGCATAGCCTCAGCCCATTTTGTGAAATAATCAATGAAAATGATGATATAACCATGCCCCCCCAACTGAGGTAGGATTACATGACATAAACACAATGACCCATTTGGCAAAGGGGTCGATGGCGAAAATAGGATGTAGTGGAGCGGGGTGGATGCATGCCTTTTTATGAAAAACTTGGAAGGGTGGGGATCTTTTGACATCCTTAATACAATATTTGAAGATGGAGGGCCAAAAGTAACTGGCACATATTACTTTCTGAGTTGTATCCATCCTAGAAAGGTGACTACCACATGCTCCAAGGTGATAGTCATTTAGAACATGTTCAGCCTCATCATGAGTTAAACAATGTCGTAGGATAATGTCAATACCATGGTGATACAATGTGTCACCGATGATAAGGTAGCATTTAGAATGGTGGTGAATACGAAAACATTCTTCACAGGAGATATCGGTCTGAAAACATTGGGTTTGAAGATAAAGAAGAATATCTCCATACCAAGGATCGGATTTTCTAATGAGGAACATAGATTCATCAGGGAGAGAATCACTGGGCTCAGTGTCTTCATCATCATGGGGAATATCACAGATAAGTTCTGCAAAAACCAAGGACTTTTTAACTTTTGATTTGGTGAACTCAAGGTTGAATTCCTGAAGAATAATGATCCATTTGGAACATTTTCCCCCAAGAACATGACGTGTCAGAATATGATACATGGGGTTTGATTCCACGATAACCATGGTAGTGCATAACAGGATGTAATTGCGAACTCTCTGGATGACAATGACGACTTCTAGAGACAACTTTTCAATGTGTGAATATCGGAGCTCAGGACCGAATAGAATCTTGCTCAGATAGTAGATCACATGTTCATCAGTGTTAGGGTCCTCTTGAACTAACACCATAGCGATAGTGGAAGTAGAGGCTTCCAAGTAAAGGATATAGTCTTGTGCATAATTCAGAGGATGAAAAATAGGTGTATGGGTCAACGCATTCTTAAGATCATCAAAATATCATTGAGCAGTGTCGTCCCAGATGAAAGGAGTGTCTTTCTACAATAATCGCATAAATCCTTTACTAAGCTCGGTGTAATTACATATAAAACGACGAAGAAAGTTCACTTTCCTTTGCAAACTTTGTAGTTGGGTCAAGTTGTTGGGAGAAGGTAAAGCAATAATAGCTTTGATTTTTAAGGGATCCACCCTAATCCCATGTTTGGAGACAACGAAACCGAAGAGTCAACCTGATTCGACAACGAAGACTCATTTTTGGGGGTTCAAAAAGATACGGTAGAACCAACATCGAAGAAAAATAGCCCATAGATGACCAATATGGTCTAATCCATTAGATGAATGGGTAGGTAAATCATTGAGGTAGGGTTCTGGAATATGTTTGATATCTTGGAAAGCATACGACATGGCCTGCTGGAAAGTGGCACCAACATTTTTGAGACCAAAAGGTAGTTTTTGATAAGGGAATGTTCCCCACAGGAAGATGAAGGCTATCTTATGTTGATTAGCGAGTAGAATTTCGATCTAGTTATATCGTGAAAATCCATCCATGAAAGAGAAAATAACGATGTCAGCGCAATTATCAATGATTTGGTCGATGAAGGGTGTGGGGTAATGATCTTTGGGACAAGCCTTGTTGATATCCCTATAATCGACGCAAACACGAATGGTTCCTTGTTTTTTAGCAACTGGAACGATGTTAGAAACCCATTTTGTCAAGGGGACAGGATAGATAAAGCCAAATTTTAACATTTTTTCAACTTCTGCCTTTATGGCCACAGTTTTATTAGGATGAACCGGGCAAATTTTTTGTCGTATAGGTTTAACACTTGGGTAAGTTTTTATTTCATGCACAACGATCGAAGGATCGATCCCGGGCATTTCCTCGTAGCTCCAAGCGAAGACATCGCAAAATTATTTAAATAAAGTGGTGTAAGATGCCACTTCCTCGGGTGAACAATTAGCACCGAGATGAACATTTTCCATGATACCTTATTTGATCGAGATATCGATAGCGATGGTAGAATATATGTTGCCTCAGTTCCCCTTAGAAGTAGTATCCTGGATAAGTATAAGAGATTGGGGAGAATCGACAACATCAGGGGGGAAGATAGACTGTATATCCTCCTGAATTTCTTCTAAAGTATGAATAAAAGATGATCGATGATGGTTGTCATCCCAAGGTACCTCGTCGATACTAAGCATTTCCATAATGCATTCATCTGATGGAAAAATCTGTGAAATGTAGTCAAAAGCAGAGGACAAGGAATTCAACCAAGATGACATCAAATAAGTGTTGGATGCCAATAGATGTTGGTCATCCAAGGACGGAGAGGTAAATTGGATAGCATCATATGAATCCTTAGCTAGAGTAAGTGGCATAGCATCACCCAGTGCATCAAATTCTAATGGACTAGGAACAACCCAAGGATCAAATGATTCTAAAGACTGAAAGGCCATAGTCAAAATCATATTGATTGTGGAAATATGTTGTGTGGTGGGAGGAAGTGGTGTAGAGAAAGTACTCATAAGGAAAGAATATTTTAAAATACCTACACCAACACTTTGATAAGTGATCTTAGTATCTCCCAAGAAAGGAATATTGTTGGTGGTCGGAGTGCCAACGTCAGATGTATAGTAATCTAACTGGTCGATAGTGACAAATTTTCCTTGATGAAGGAATTGTACACATCGAAACACCAATGAAGTGACAATAGTCATGGCATAAAACCAACTTATTCCTAATAACAAGTTGTAATCAAGGGGGGCATCGACTACCTCTACATCGAGAGAGATAGTCTTACCTCCCAACTGAATGGCTAAGGACTGCAAGAGTCCGTGAGGATGAAAACCTCTCTCGTTGAATGCTCGCAACATTGTATGGGATTTGTTAAGCGCAGGTGATTTTAATCCTTTCTAACAATCTAACGACATGACATAAGTGGAACCTCCCTCATCCAATATGGTGTGGTGAATGTGTTGGTTATGAACAACAACATCAATTTGAAAAGCAAGCTGGTGAGAAATTCGTGACTTGAAGTTGTGCAGGTTAAACGTGATATTATTTGATGACTCGGGATCAATGGCACCAATGGAAACCAAGATCATTCTACGTTGACTTGGGAAATGTTGTAGAAATTCAAGAGCAGACATAACACGCGGTTCTTGAGACAAATATTCAATAGTTTTGTAGTTTTGAGCGGCATATGAACTAGGATTAAAAGTTGACTTGCGGGTAGTGTTCTTGGGAGGGCATAAAATAGAGTCGAAAGTAGGTTTATCTATCTGAAGTGACCTAAATGGAGGACTAACAGATGGAGGAATAACAGAGGCAGGAGAGTGATATGGTGGAGTACCGTTAGTGATATTTTCTTTATCAGGTTTAGCTGGTGTGTCATATGTGGTGGTGGGAGTGGTTAAACCAATCCCATTGAACATATAAATATGAGCGCTTATTGAGGCTTCATCACTAGGAGGATGGTTGGAACCACCCCTCATGGGAGGGAAAAGTGCTTGAGAAACCATGGATTGTTTCTGAGGAAAAGGCTATGTTAACATGGTGGGTTGGGAATTCCCTTTGAAAAGTTTTGCAACTTCATCGTGATGTGGACAAGCTCGGGTGAAATTATCTTCACCACAAATAAGACATGTGAATTTCGGTTTTCATCGTGGTTGCTTTTCAGTAGAAGGTGGAGTTTTGTTTTTCAGATGTTCATTATTATTACTATTCTTTTGGGTTTATTTTTTGTTTTCTTCTTACCCCTAGATTGTTGTGAAGAGGTAGATTGAATTGCATTCACCTTAGAGATTTGCATCGGGAGGGAGGTAGAGGAGAGTGAATTCGAACTGGTAACGAGTGTTGAAATAGAGCTATTTATTGTTCTAGTCGATTGTGATATAGATTAGGTTTTTATGGTACTGATAAATCCATCTACATGTGTCATGGAAGAAGATTTGGATGGATCGTTAGGAGTATGGGTAGCATTTGGAATCAACTCATACAAAGTACCAGATTGGGAGTAAACCAAATCTAAGTATTGAGCTCAGGAAATGGCTTCTTCCTCAGTGTCTACACCAGCCATGGCGAAGTCATGAGAAATCGGGGGTAAAAGAGATTTAGTAAACTACTCTGCCAATAGTTGGTCAGGAATGGTCACCTTAATCAACCTTCATCATCGTCTCCACTCATGAATGTGATCAGAGATATGCACGAAGTTCATTTGACAAAGGGAGGTTAAAAGTTCAGTACTTGTCTTGTAACGGATGGGTAATTGAAAATGCCTAAGAAAAGACATAGCAAGGGATTTGAAATCTTGAAAAGAACCACCTTGAAGTTCAATGTACCATTTGGCTATAGAGCCCGTGAGTGTGCGCTGGAAGAGACGTAAATGTATAGAATCATCCATCAATGAGTTTGATGAAAACCATAAATGGAATGTCATCAAATGGTTATTTGGGTCTTCTCCACGTTTAACTTCAAATTTGGGGATGTAAGAAGGTAATTTAGCAGGAATTACTGGCCAAAAAGGAAAATGCAATATGGGATCATTTGTCAACCGAGACAAGTTTGGTAGATCTAGAGTGGCAAGGAAGGGTAGTTGTCGGTTAACCTGAGGGTGACACTGGTGTGGCATAGGGACACCAGTGGGGCCATAAAATGATTGAGGTGGATAATTTTATCAAGTAGGGCCTCCCATATATGGTTGTTGTTGACCAGTATAGGAAGGATTCGATGGTTGTTGAGGAACATTCATGAGCGGGGTGAAACTTGGTTGATTCTGAGGAGTATAAGTCGGTTGATTCGGTTGTGGGGGATAAACCATTTTCCCTTGAGGAGGGTAAACAATTTGTCCCTGAGGAGGGTAAACATTATCCCCTTGAAGAGGATAAACATTAGAACCTTGGGGAGGATAAGGTTTTTTTCCTTGAGGACCCCAGGTGGGATTTGGGACACCCGGATAAGGTTGTCTAAAAGATAGTCCGAAAGGAACAGGATTTGATATTCCTCCTTGTGGTTTATGGTATGATTTCCCCCCAGGGTAGGGTTGATTAAATGTACCTCCTGAATGTACTCCCTAGGATTGTGAAGGGTTTTTGACAAAAGAAGGTTTCCCCGTTGCCACAAGTTGATTTACAACTGTGGTTTGACCAGTAAAAGGAGGTTTTCCTCTGAAAGGAACATGCAAAGGAGGTTGTCCCCCATGAGGGGTAGGATCGCTAAAGGATGGTTGTCCCTCGGGAGGGATAGGTCCACTAGATGGTCATTTCCCACCAGTCTGGATATGTCCTGTAATTGGTTGTGTATGTCTGGAAAGGGTCTACATTCTTTGCTGTAAAGGTGTTCCAACATGATCTTGTAGAACATGAGGAGTTGTAGTGTGAAAAGGTGTAACAGTGGGAGTAACGGTTGAAGTACCTTGTGCATGATGAGAAGTGACGACTCCAGCATTGAGGTGGACCTGTGATGATGTAACAGCGGGATCGATGACCTGTTCGATGGGGCGATCAATAGTCTAACCGAATGGTCTTGCCTTAGCGACAAGAGGGTCATGAGGATTAAGAGGTTGTCGAATATATTCAAAATGCTCATAAAGATCACATCTTGATGGATTCATCCATATGTAATGAGTAGGTGTTTGATGTGGATCTACTGTGCCAGTAGGATGATTGGGGGTCCTAAACTCATCACAAAAAATTGGTTCTGTGGATCCCATATATGTCTCGGTAATTGGTCTCAATGGAAAACAAGGGACTTCTTCTTCTATAATATTACCGAATGAGTATAATTAAACCAAGAGTAGTTCAATAGGAGCTTCTGACATAGGTGTAGTATGAGGAGTGGGATCCTCAACTGTAACCAAGGCTCTTTCTGAATTTTCTAACAAAGGAGTAGCAACACTCCTAGCATCAGAGCGATTTTCTACCTCTTCACGGTAGAAGTCTTCTGGTGAATTAGGAGATAAGGGTTTGTAGCCTTCTTCTGGAGGCAACCCTTGCATCCTACGTGATATGCGAATACCTTATTATATATAGGCTCAATCTTGAACAATTATTAAAACAACAACACACGCTAAAAAAAATCTTGAAGAACCAACAAGCAAACAAACCTTCTCTTAATGACCATACTAATTGGTGATGAACTCCAACATCCCATGATCAAATTGAGAAGGGGCTAGGATATGAGCAGATGGAATAGTTATGATGGTGACCTTCTTAACAGACTTATGCTTTGGTGCAAGATTCAACACAATAATTGTGGATTTACCCTCAAAGGAGCCCAAGTGAGTTTGACCACCATTTTTTCCAGGTACAGTGAAGACTTCCCCTCACTGTCACCTTGTGTAAACACCCTAAAAATTATGGCTACTAAATACACCAACTCGCAGTCAGCCCCTGGGTGGGTACAATCAACAGTCCAATCTGAACGTATGGGCAGGATAACAAGTTGGAAATCCTTCAAGAGAACTGAGGACAAGTGAACTGGTAGAACTCCAAAGGACCTCGAACGGATTTGGAATTCATGAAGAACCGAGACCAAATGAAGACAATTAGACCTCAAGAAGAACCCCCAATATACAATCTTACAACTATGAATGGTTAAACCATAGAGGGATAATCTCTGTGGCTCTCCCGAAAGAGACCTCATGCGTAACTCTTGTGTGAGAGGGGGATCCCAGGTATTCTTATATGAAAATTGGATTTTCTCTATCTATCGCAAGATGCTAAGTTTTTTTTGAATTCTTTGGAGAGTTGTACTCACAGCCTAATCCAAAGCATTACTCCTAGTCTAATGTTGGTGGAAGAATCTAAAAAGAAAAAGTTTCTAGATCAATTTTAATTAGCATTGATTTTTGTGGTTGTTCTTTGCTCAGAGGTGAATGAGAGTGAAACTGATGATATTATGACTCGATTCCCAAAAAAGCATAAGAAAAATGATAAACAATCATTTCTTTCAATGATCTTCTATTTATGGGAAGGAGAAGAATTTTTCTTTCACTATCAAATGCAAAAATGCAGAAATTTCATGCAATTGATTTCAACAAGAATCCAATTCAATGCTAAAATATTTAGAAATTGATTATAATACCCCAAAATACAATCATGAAAAGATATCTCTTTGTTTAAATATGAACTTTAATTGATTTGATTCAAAGCTTCTTATGGCAACTAGATTTCAGTATTTGCAGTTTTAGACAATTGGAAGCAAGTATCACATAAACAAAAAGAACACTCTCACAGTGATCAAACAAGAAGTAAAACAAATTTAAACTTTTCAAAAAGAAAACCAAAACTCAAACAAGAGAAATTTCTTGGAAAATATAAATCAAAGACCAAATGGAACAATACACAGATCTCCGGACTTCCTTGCAACAACTTTCAAACAATTAGATGAACGATAAAGTATCAAAAACCAACTCAAGATCCCAAAGAGGAAGAGTGATTCCAAAACAAGGAAACATCTTAAAAAACCAAAAAAAGAACCAAAATCTATTAGAAAGAAAAAGGTTGCAAGTTTTATAGAAGACACACACTGATAGAAAAAGTCTTGAGTAGGAGGAAAAACCAAAAAATCACACCTAGCAGAGACATCCAACAAATTTTCAACATAAGAAAAATCGGCGCTCTCGTTATATAGGCACCAAAGCGCTACAATGCTCCCTAGAACACTGCATGGGAGTGTCGATACTGAAATCAACGCTCTAGCTGAAGGGAAGAGGGGCATTGTTTTCTGAGAATGAAAAAAGTATCGACCCAGCAAACAAAAACTCAGGAAGGCTTGATCATCAACCTGCATAATAAGACTTCAGGACTAACAACACATGTATAAAAGAGGAAAAACACAGTGAGTAGGATTTGAAGACGGGAAAAGACTAAGACAAGACCAAGGAAAGAAACCAAAAATGAAAGCTTCGATCCCCAGTGGAGTCGTCAATTTTTGTTGTAGGAAAATTCCCCTACGGACAGGTCAATGTCCTCTTGGATCTTAGACCCCTATGACCAAGAAAGAAAAATGCTAACATTGAACACTGGCATTCCTTTAAATGTAACTAAACTAGTCAAGGGAAAAGAGGAAGAAACCATGAGTACCTTTTTATGAAGTTTTTCCTTGCTCAACCCAGGTTGAACTTGATCTCCAAGTCCTTTAATGATTTATGCAATTCAATAGACAACAAAGACAATGCATACTTCCTATTCTACCAAGATTAGTTTAAACTAGATTTATCAAGAAGAGACAAGCCAATGCAAATATAAACAAACTTGAAGGAAACAGGCCAAGCATATATATTAATGAGAACATAACAAGGTCTTACAAACTGTACATGAAGATGCAACAGCCTCACCATGTCCTCCTTGTCCAACCCCTTGCTCAAAATATCCACGATCAGAATGACAATACTTTTCACTAATATTCTCCCCCTTTTCACCATGAGAATGCCTCCTTATATAGGCTTTAAGAGGCTCAACCACATTATCTATTCTTGGGATAAGTTGAGGATACAAATCAATCAATTGTGGGATTTCCCTTAAATCCAACCTTTAACTTGGATTCGAGACAAACTGACTCGGATGCTTCTTAGTTGTCCTTAGACATAAGGGGGATTCTTCCCCAAGATTCTCTCAACAGATCGACGCTCCCTCAAAGTTGGCCATAGAGAATTGTAGTGCTCCATGCTAAGAGAACAAGGAGTGCTAGAGCTCCCTACAAGTGGGCAGGGGAGCATAGATCTCCAAAAGTACTTTTAGGATGATTATTCCTCAAGGTAAAAGATTGTAAACTTTTCCAAATCATATATTTTCCACTTCTAACAAGTCTTAGAGGATGCCCCAAGTGTTATTATGATGTCGTCTGCAATGCAATACATGCGAGACGAAAATATGACTTTTGAGACACTTGCGACACTTGTGACAAAAGTGTGACACTTGCAAAAATGACAATGAGACATTATCGAAGGGAGGAATTTTGACGTGTAACACTTACAATCATGTATGTTGTTGCAACAACTTCCCCAAGTCATCCTCGTCCAGCCCTTGCACAATTTTTCCAATATCATATGTTTGATATCCAAATCTTCCTCTTTTCTCCATGGAAATCCCTCATTATATAGTATTTGGAGGCTTAACCACCATGGAGAAGATCACTCATAAGATCCACTAAAAATGGATCTCCAATATTTTTAGTGAGAAAATATCTCTTCAAGGATTTTAGGGAGAAAATATCTCTCAAGGATTTTAAGGATGAAATATCCATCAACCATCCATGAGATTCTCAACCTTTCCTTGAAAATAGGAAACCAAATGTGAGGTGTATTCTCACACTAAATTAATTTCCTTTTTATGAATATTTATAATTAATTCACGTGCACATAGTATTTTGACTTTCATTTAATATATTTCTCCTCCACATTGACTAGGGATTGTGAAAATTGTTCTTTCATGGTGTCAGTGAATGTGACACTTTCATGACACTTGCGACACTTAGGGTGAGGTACTTAAGTGTTTCATTTTGGTGTGTAATAGGACTCTAGGAATCGTTTCCAGAATAGATGAGTTGAAGTCGATGGAAGGAGATCCACTGAAAGGAGAGCATTAAAGCATCTCTCATCATTCAACACGAGGTACAAAGCAATAACTTCATGATTTGGAGGAATTTGGACGAAGAACATGTTCATGAATCAACGAACCTATGAGTCTTTCATGTGCACTAGATGCAAGTAGTGCACAAAAAATACCCTCTGAATAACAACCAATAATGAAAACTACCAAAAAAGGTGAGGAAACCACCATTAAGGCTAATGGAATCCAATACACTACACAAATCCCAATGTGTGAATAGATTTATTGTCATCGAACATAAGGGAAACCCCCAGTGAGCGACCAATGAGGAGATGTCAATTTTTGGGTTCAAGGTTACCTACCCATAATGAAAGTAGGACCAAGGTGCACGGTAGGACTACAACTTCATGTAATTCTAAGACACACTGAGGGTATGGTTAACATGCAAAGTCAAGAGTTCTAAGAAATGGTCGACACGGGATTATAGACATCCTTTGAACAAGAGCATGAGACATATGGAGGACTCTAGTATCATAGACTCAATGATGAAACTTTGTGATGTAGGAGGAATCAATCAAACTCTCCATAGGGACTAGAAGAGTAACCAGTCGAAGGAGTAAACTCTAGGTAATGAGCTTAGCTTCCTAAGGTCATGCTAAACCAAAAATTTGGATGACAAGTGGACTCAAAAGTTTCTTCTCTATTCAAAGGTGACACGACTGCTGCCAACATTAGATAATATTGTTTTCCCACCCATCTTTTTTTGTTTTTTCATTAACAAATGAATACTATGATGCAAAGGAGGAAACAAGTTTCGTGAGTAAGAGACTAGTTCCAACAATGGAACATACCGATGATCAATGAAAGGGGGTGCATGTAGGACATCGACACTCAGGGGAATGTTTCCTCTTGGGGTACAGGGTGTCAAGCTGCAAAGGATATAAATAAGGGTCTGCTTGGCCGATGATGCAAACTACTGAGGTAATAGGCTTATAGCGTGATAGTGAGAACCGACAATAGGGTCAATACTGCAAGAAAGAGAATGAGATGCGATTACAACTTAACTCCAAAGAATTTCCTTTTTCATGAATTTAGTCCCCTATGCCCAAAAAAGTATAAAACAATACCCAAGAGAACTCTTCTAGCCACTAGTTACTAGAGTATTCCTTTTCCGAAATTAGTCTACTTGGTCTGAAAAAGGGTTAAACTTACACCAAATAGATGTCCTTTCAGATCCAATTTACGGGTGTGAAAGAGATAAGTTCACTCGACAATATTTTTTCTTTTTGAGAGAGTTGGAAAAGAGATTAAAAACGACTCGGTGGGAGTACCATAGGTATAGGTCAGCGTACTATAAGGTACTCCTGGTCTTTATGGAATAATCATTGTATGGGCACCAGATAGCACATAGGTTCTAACTAGGGCACCCATGCTTGGAAAGCCTCTACCATTCAATAACAACACTTCTAGTAGTAGTAAGGAGGTTTTGTGTCACTAATAAATGGGGTTGTTCCTAAGGCATATGGATCACAGTCATAGGATAATGAAAAACTGCAATATGGAGTGATGACTTATCATATATGTTGGTCAAAGAAAATACCTTCCAAAATCACGAACGGGTGAAATGATGCTAGAAACCACAAAAATCCCTGGACAAAACCACCAAAACCAACTCCTTCCACTGCACTATTAGTCCACTAGGCCAAAATATTAGCAAAAACTATGTAAAGTGGATAAAAGAATTTCTATTAATAGTAAAAATAACCAATTTTAGCATACCATTTCACATTTTTACCCAAATAGTGCATTTTGGACTAAATTTCCCACAATCTTTAAGTGCTGATTGTGGGAGCTACAGGGGATGTAATTGAAAACCGTCTAGACCAATTAAGTACTCTTTCCCTCCTCTTCATTTCTAGTGGTTTAGAATTTTAAATTAGTTCCATTTTTTTTAGTTATTTAAAGCACAATTTAGGAATTAGGGTGTACGTGGTCTATAGTTCATCGGGTCGTGTACATGGAGGCATGTACATGGGAAAGGAAAATATTGACCACGTATATGCAACCCTACACGTGATTGTTACCACAACAACCCGCGTAAAAGTCCACAAATTGGTTTTTGTAAATGGTTTTGACTCAAAAAATGGGTTTATTCTTGTAGGATTGTACTTGAATGGAGAGAAAGAGAGCACGAGGAAGTTGGTGCTGCACTGGAAAGAGATCTAGGGGCCCAATTCACACTAAAAAGATGTGGGATTTACAAGTTTTGGGATCTCAAAGTAATGAGGGCTCAAGTGAGGCTGCTCCAAATGTTGGTGAACGTTTGGGATCCAGATACAGAGGCCTTCGACCTTGATGGGAAACCATTGAGAATTGAAGTTGAGGATATTTATTTCCTTACAGGATTGTATCATCGAGGTGAGGTGGTTAACCGCAAATACTAGGGAGCTGGGAGTGGAATGAACATAGAGGAATGAATCACCACTCATTGTGTTGCAGGAACAGAAAAGGTAGGGAGCCAACTCCCCATTAGGGCGATCAACAACCTGAGTTTAAAGATCAATGTTCTCATGCTTACATGGATCATGGGGTCGGCCTCATTGCACCAGGAATCAAGGCCACTGATGTTCTACTCTGTGGAGTTCTTACGACCCACAATGTAGATTGGTGCACCTCACTACTGGCTAACATGAAGAGCCAGCTGAAAGACTGCAAACAAGGTAGGAAGAGGAACTTTGGGTTCACATATATCTTGTGTATTTTTTTCTTTGAGTGGGTTCCAGGATTGAACCCTAGAGTCAATATAGTTCCACATAGATTGCATGATCCAACCATGTCATGGTGGACTGAGGTGATGAGGCAGTTGGGAGGTAGTAGGGTACGAACCCCATACAATGATGAGTTCTTCTTTTGGTGGTGTTGGCAGGTGATAGACCTAGCCAACTACCCTTATGCAGGGATCGAATATAGAGGAGATAAATACATTCCATTTCCACCAGGTTCCACCTATGGTGATATAGGTATAAATTTTTTTAATATATTTCATTTTTTTGTGTTTTTCAAAGAGAATAAAAAACGCAAATATTTTTGGATGGTGTCTAGTATTAACAATTACTTCATTGTGCAGATGTGGATCCATAATGACCAAATGGATTCCCATGACATTGTTGGAGGAACTAAGGAGATGATATAGCGGGAGTATATGTCGATAGAGTGCTTCAAAATGTGTAGGGGAACCTATCTCATTTGACGCACAAGATTCCTATGGTTCGGGTAGGGGATCTGTCAAAGTCTATGCAGTGGTGGGTGGTGGGTGTGCCCCGTGCATGGGTGAGAATGTTCCAATGTCTCACAAACACCATCATATGTTATCATGATACACATCCAATGCCACAAGCATAGATGCCATGGTCATTGCATCTACTAGCCATATATATTTTGAGGGTGTGAGCCCAAATTTTGTACTATGACACCATATTTTTGGAGAGATGAAATATAAAAACATTGGTCTATGAATTTACTTATATATTACAATGTGTACATTGATGGATGTGTTTTATTTACTTTAGTTATGTGACAAATGCCATTCTAAAACATAATTATTATATGCATCGGATACATAATTAGAACTTCTAGGTATGTGATTATGAGTAATAAAATCACAATTTCGTTCCAAAATTCGTACCTGTAGGAATCATCAGAGTAGAGTAGGGTCTCACACATGATAATTGTCGTTCAAATGACATACTACTAACTGGGAATCTAGAAAACTTCTAAATAACGAACACCATGTAAAATGGCATCACACAAAATCTATATAGCGACGTTATATTCCGCCACATTATTCATTGATGGCCCTAGACAAATGCCACCTGAAGACACCAGTTGACCCTCGAGTGATTAAAAAACCCAAGCAGCAGAAGCCAAGTTGCATGCATGACAACTGACACCATCTGTGAATCCTAAGTAAACTGAAGACTCTGTTGACATCTGCCAACCAAGGGAAAACTCGATAAGAAATCCGATGACACAAAGGAAAATATATATACAATAAGATAAACTAGTATACAAAGAGTTACGCCCAAGATTTGGGGATCAAGCGTAATATATTTTCAGGTAGAGCCCATTTATGGGATCAACCAACATATTCCCTTCATATTCTTCTAATTCATAGGCTCCTTTTTCTAAGACACATCGCACGATATAAGGACCGTGCCACACGGGGTTGAAATTTCCTACCCCCAGTGGTTCTTTGGCTTGGTCATACAAGAGGACCAAGTCACCCTCAATGTACTTTCGAGGACAGACATACTTATCATACTGGACCTTGACACATCGTTTATTCGCTTCAACATCCGTAAAGGCATCTCGACACTACTCATCTAGGCTCTCTAGGTGTACGAGGATTTCTTCGAGATCGAAAGTGTCCGGTAGGAGCTTAACTGTCATTCTAATATAAGTGATTTCACATTCAATAGGAAGGATCGACTCCACACCGTGTACTAATTGAAAAGGATAAAAACCCGTGAAAGTCTTAACTGAGGTTCAGTATGCCCAAAGTGTAGGGTAAAGCATGAGATGTCAATCAAATTTTCTTTGGCTGACAGTATTCTAAAAAATGGTCTTGAGAGACTTGTTCATGACCTCTAATTTTTCATTTTCCTAGGGATAGTAAGGGGAAGAATGACCATGTTTAAACCCCAATTTTGATGCTAACTCTTTCATCATTTCATTCTGAAAGTGACTGCCATGATTAGTGACAATCTCACTCGGGATTCTGAACCAGGCTATAATTTGATTGAACACAAAAAGTGTTGTAGTATTACCATCAGATTTAATTGTAGGCATTCCCTCTGCCCATTTAGTAAAGTAGTCTACAGCCACAATAATATGTTGATGCCCCAAGTCGAAGTTGGGTTGTAGTCCACAAAATCCACCCCCCACTTGGTGAAGGGACCGATGGTGATGACTGGGTGAAGAGGGGATGGATGCAATCGTATCTTCTAAGTGAATACCTGGAAAGGGTGAAACTTCTTGACTGCTTCAACACAATCTTTAAAAATGGACGACCAAAAATAACCAGCTCGCAATATCTTATAGGTTGCCGCAAGCCTGGATAGATGACCACCACAAGCCCCACTGTGAAAGTCATTAAGAATGGACTCATCCACCTCATGAGTCAAGAAATGACACAAGATATCATCTATGCATCAGCGATACAAAGTGTCCCTGATGATAAGGTATTTTTTATCTTGATACTGTATACGTCATCGATTGTCTCTCGAACGATGTTGAGAGAACATCAAGGTTTGAAGATAGATCAAAATGTCTCCATACCATGGGTTTGATGAAGAGATAAGGAAAATGTGTTCATCCACAAATGAATCGACATGAATAATGTCCTCATATAACCGAGGGAAGTCCAATATTAACTCCTCAAAAACTAGCGATTTCTTGGATTTTGTCGAAGAAAAATTGAGATCAAACTCTTGGAATATGACAATCCATTTATTATACTTCCCCCCTATGATACACCTAGTAAGGAAATATTGAAATGGATTGACATTATAAACTACAATAGTTTTTCAAAGAAACATATAGTGTTGTAATCATTTAACCGTGTGTATGTTAGCCAAGGCTAGCTTCTCAACATGAAATTACTTGAGTTCAGGGCCGCCTAAGTTTCAACTAAGGTAGTAGACAACGTGCTTGTGGAGCTCACCATCCTCCTAAACTAAAACCATACCAACTGTCCCTTCAAATGCAACGATATAATGCGAGTAATCTCTACTATAGTCCAGAGTCTTTAGTAGAGGCATCGATACCAAGGCTTTCTTAAGAGCATCGAAGGATTTATGGTCTCTCTCATCCCATATAAACATAGTGTTATACTTCAAGGGATGCATGAAATCCTTAGTAATATTGGCATAGTTTACTATAAATTGGCATAAGAAGTTAGGTTTCCCCTCTAAACCTTGAAGCAAACGAATGTTTCATGGGGGAGGGAATCGAAGTATTTCCTCAACCTTCAAAAGATCCACCATGATCCCAATCTCAGAAACTAAGAATCCTAAAATATGAACCAGCCTAACGCAGAAGATGCACTTGTGAGGTTTTAAATGGATGCGATAATATAAACATCTCTCAAAAACTATCTGAAGGTTGGTAGAGTGATCCACTCTCTTGTGAGAGTGAGGATCGATATCATCGAGGTAAGCTTTGACTATATGCTTGAGATCATGAAAAGAGAAGGTCATGGCTCGTTGGAAGGTTGCTTTGACGTTTTTAAGGCCGAAAGGAATTTTCCGGTATGCGAAAGTACCCCAAGGACAAACAAATGACATCTTATGTCGATCCCTAGGTTTAATTTGAATTCGATTGCATCCTGAAAATCCATCCATAAAAGGAAAAGCCTTTCTTCCCTCACAGTCATCATGAATATGATCAATGAAAGGTGTCAAGAAGTTGTCTTTAGGACAGGCCTTATTCAGGCCTCGAAAATCCATACACACATGGATGGTTCCTTGCTTCTTATTCATGGGAACGGGATTGGATACCCATTCAGTTAAGGGAACCGAGTAGATACAACCAACATTAGGCAGTTTTTCCACCTCTACCTTAATAGTAGGGGTCTTCCTAGGATTAATAGCTCTAAGTCGTTTCTGAACAGGTTTAGCATCTAGGTAGGTTTTTAACTCATGTTCGACAATGCGAGGGTCAATTCTTGGTATCTCTTCATATGACCAAGTGAATACATCACGAAATTCTTTGAAGAGATCAGTGTAGATCTGAATTTATTTAGGCGAACAATCTGCACCAATATATACATTTTCAATTTCACCATGAATGCGAGAGATGTCGATCATGATGGTAGGAGAAATAATCGCCATGTTTCCCTCGGCATAAATGTCATGCGTATCTAGTGGAACTATCTCACTCAAGGTAGATCTAAAATTTCCTTTTTCGATCCTAAAAATCTCTGGGAGGAAGTAAGAGCGATGATGCACATCATCCCATGGCCTATCTGAACCATTGATGGCCTCTAATATCGCTTCATCCAAAGTTAAAGTATCATCGAGGAAATCATGTGAGCAAGACGATGAAGTGGACCATATGGGATTTACAACATGATCCTCCTCATTAGATTGAGAGGAGAAAGCATTTGGGTCGGTAGAAGAGTCAAGAAAAACCTTATACATTATCTTTTTCGCTGACAATGGAATTGTCATTCCAATATGTGACTGAACTTCACAAGACATCGTCAGAGAAGGTAGGATCTAAGGATCGTTAAAATATGAAGTGAGGAAAGGAATGAACCTCATTGATGAAGAAGACCTATTGTACATGGAATAAATGTTATGAATTGGTTCCACAAAATCAAAGGTACCCATAAGGGAGGAATACATTCCGACACCAATATCCTACATTTTCGGCTGATAATTGTCAATCACGGGGATCGAAGGTCCAACTGATGCATTGGGACTAGCATGAGCAAAGGCTAACTAATTAATCGTCACGATTTTCCCTTCGTGAGGAAAACATAAAGTACAAAAAATGGACGATACGACTGTAGTCATAGCATAAGTCCAGTTATTCCCTAGTAATAAGTTATGGTCAAGGGGCTCATCAACCACCTCAACATCCACCTCCACTATATTTCCACCTAACTGGAGTAGAAAGGTAGGAAGAATACCATGGGGATGGAAAGAATGACCATAAAATGCAATCAATATAGTTGGATATTGAGATAGGGTTGGAGAGCCAATGGCTTTCCAGCAGGTTAGGGACATCACGCACGTTGCATCACCTTCATCAATAACAATACATTTTATGGTATACTTTGAGTAATCCACATGGATTTGAAGCTCCATGTGGTAAGGAAAGTGAGTCTTCACATCCGTGACATCAAAATTGATACCTTAGAGCCACATGGGTCTGGAGCTCCTAACGCAAATAACAAGGCATTTCTTTGTGAAGGACACATCTGGAGTACCTCCAAAGCCAACATTGCACAAGAGGTTTGACCCAGATCTTCAACAATAGATTATTTCTAGGCATCTCTAGCATTAGGGTTGTGAGTAGAGAGTTTGAGTACTCCTTTCAAAATACGAGTTGGAGGCTCTGGCTCTTCGATCTACAAAACAAATTATGGAGGAGGGGGAGACTCTCGACCTGGAACAACTTGTGAAGAACTGTAATTGTGAGACCAAGTGGCTACATTAATCTGAGACTTGACCATATTTACACATAGACGATCACCTTCATGCGTAAGTGGGTTTTGATTCCCACTCGTCACATTTTTGGCATTAGAGGAGCTCAAGACCATGTGTTTATTATGCAGAAAAGGATTAGTCAACATAGCAGGTGGTAGAGATAAGAGTCTCACAACTTCCTCGAGTTTGGGGCACAAGTGAGTAAGGAGATCATCAGTACAAATCTTACAAGGGAATTTCACCTTCCTCTTCTCTTTCTTTCCCTCACCAGCATTATTTTTCGATATATCATTGTTAACGTTGTCCTTGGGTTTATTATTATTATTCCTCCCACCCTTACATAATTAGAATAAAACTAATTCTAACATATTCTTTAACTTGTTTTATTAAATTGTTTAATGAATTAAATGTGTAATTATTGTTCTATACTATATATTTTGCATATATTGGAACTTTCATTGGGGATGTGCCTCCTCCCCCAACATATGACGATGAGGAGATGATGCCTAATGTCACGGAAAGTAAGGTTCCTTAGGTGTAGATACCTGGTGGTATGCACCATAGGCTCGATACCAGATTCAGGTTGGAGTTGTGTGACCAACTCTCTACACTTTTGATTGAGGTGTGAGTCTACCCTACTATAATGTGAGACATCAGGGAATATCCTACGCACTTGAAGCTTTGGAGGGATGTGTTTCATGATTTTATGCCTCTTATGTGTCATATCGTCGGAGCTAACAATTTAATAGCAATGAAGAGGGCTCCCAAGGTTAGACACAACTCTTCTTCCAGTACGGCCCATTCATCCAGTACCCCATTGATTGATGACAGCGGTCATGATCATCCTTCTCCTCCTCCTTCACCTGACCTAGATCATGAGGAGGCAAAACATATTCCTCCTCCTCCTCTTTCACCTCACCTTTATGAGCATGCGAGAACTATTACTCATCCTCATCTTTCACCTCACCTAGGTGCACATGCCAAACCTATTCCTCATCCTCCTCTTTCACCTCACCTAGATGAGCATGCCATACATATTCCTAATCCTCCTCTTTCACCTCACCTATATGAGTAGACAAGGTCTATTCATCATTCATCATCTTCCACTATATACCAAGCCTCCACTACTGTTGTAGATATGCAGATTATCCCATCGACTGGACTAGATATGTTATAGTAGTTATTTGACTTGTCCATGATATGATATATGATTCTTTTTTTCTATTGATCATGTTGATTATGTACATAATTTATATGTTGATGTTGATGTGTATATTGTTAGGTCATGTTAGATTTGGATTTTAAATGTGCTTGATAGATGTGTATGGTATAACATTGTTCATTAGACGTGAATTTTTCATGTTGATCATGATTATATACTTAATTAATTTATATGTTGATGTTGATGTGTAAATTTTTTAGGTCATGTTAGATATGATTAATGTTAAATGTGATTGATAGATGCGTATGTTAAATGATGCTTGTTAGATGTGTGTGATGATGATGTTAGAAAATGATTGTCTTTTGTTAGATGTGATCACAATGATGATGCTCTGTTAAATTATTAGATATGTGTGCTAGCTAATTAATGACGTTTATATGTGCTAGAAGTATATATAATTAGATTATGTTAGATAGTGAATACAAATGTGTATTTTAGATGTTGTTTATGTTTGTTATAAGATGGTTATCATCATCATGTTTATTTTTATAAATTACAAAGTTCAATATGGTTGAAAATATAATTATAAAATTGAAATTATAATTGCATAGATAGTTCATTATACATATTCATTCTAACTATTTGTTTTTCAAAAAACAAGTTACATATGAATAAATATTATTTGCCATTGTACTAATTACTCTTTTTGAAGAGACTCTTATACACTAAAAATTGTTATTATAAAAAATTTATGATCTCCAATGATAAGCATTCTATTAGCTTTAAAATTTTATTACAAACACTACTTTAGTTAAAAACCAAATTATCACAAAATCATGTTATAAATTTACTTTTTTAATTATAAACCACATTTTTTTGTTAATCTTACTTTTAAATATACAAATTAAATGAACATAAACTCAGTTTTTGAATCATCATGTTAAAATATCCTAAAAATTGTTGTACTACTAAACATGCATATCAACCATATTATTACATCTAATTATATCAAGATAAAAAGTAGAATTTTATATCTCATTAAAAGTTCAACTGGACATTTAAGATTTTTCAAGATTTCACAATTGGAAATACTTAAAGAAGATGAAACATTTTTAAATATATGGAACGAACTATAAATATGTTCAAATAACAATCGTTCCATGCAATCAAAAATAAATTTAAATACAAACACATTAAGCATCAAATTGATTGTTAACCAACTAAAATTGTTCAAAGATTTGTTATAATTAACTTAACATTTCCTCTGTCAGAAGATGAATAAAAAACAATATAATTAGCAAAATAAAGAATATAAAAAAAAGATTCAACAACAATATTAAATATGAAATAAAACATGTACATATCACTCTTTGTTGCCATCACCCTTATTATCTTCCTTGTTGGATTACTAAGAGGGGTCGTGAATCAGTAATAGAGCAATTTAATCCCTTTTCACCATAAAATGCAAGTGTTATATCAATGTATCATTATCATCCAATAGTTGCAGAGTAAATAAACAATTAACAAATGAGCAATCACACACATACACAGTACACCAATGTTTTATGTGGAAACCCAAAGCGGGAGAAAACCACAAAATGCTTTTTCTTGTAAGTCTTTAAGAATTACATTCATTGGAAGCACCAATGACGCAGCACCCCCTACCTCAATAGGTTCTGAGCAACCTCCCGGTCTTAGGATCGTTCCAAATCTTCCCTTGAGTCAGATTGACTCTTTGGTTTCCCCACAGGGAATACCACACACACAAGGTGTATTCCACAACTGACCAACAAATATGATCGGGGTTTTTCTTTTCCTTTTGGGATTTTGGATTTCATGATTTCGTGAATCCTGTTGTCGAGCCCCTTGTCTCTTCAACCTATGAAACCCGAAAAGTCAATGACATTTGACTCCTTCAATGCATCGAACACATGCCTTCTATTTCCACTTATTTCATCTTTTCGGAAATTGAGTGATCGACCAACACTCGTTCCTCTTCCCTTATGATTTTTTGGTTTCCGAAATTTCCCCTTTTGGCGAGATCGAAGTTATTTCGGGATTTTCCCCGAAGCTTGACCACTCCCTTGACTTCCATCGCATGTATCCTCCAATTAATGCTTAGGAACCACCTTTCATCTTTTTCCTTTTTGCGATTTCGGGAGTTGCGTTGACATGCAACTCTGTCTCTTGACTCTCGGAACCCCGAAACCCGATTGGGCCCATGGCTATTCTCCTTCAATGTTTCAGGAATTTTTCCTTTCACTCTTCAGGATTTCATGACTTGCAATATCCACAGTAGAAAGGTTCTTCACCTCCCAAAATTCTGATCTCTGAATTCCCGAAACCTCGCCTCCAACGTGATCTATGGCTGAGATCCTCCATGATCCGACAACTCTGGATCTTTCGGCTTTTCGCGAACCAGGAGTTTGAAACTCTCGATTCCAAAGATCATTGCCTCTTCGACTTCCCAACACCCAAAGTGCCAAAATGTCGAAATCCCAAAATTCATCCCAAGGCACGTCGCATTTTGTGACTTCGGGATTTTTAATGCTAAGCGCCCCAGCTCCTTGTCATCAATATTCCTGGTATGTCGAACCCCAATATGCAAAAATGTCGATGTTTCACACCAAAGACATGTCATGTTTCACGACTTCAGGATTTTCAATACTAAGGTCCTGGTTCCTTGTCATCAATATTCCTGGTATGTCGAACCCTGAAATACTGAAATTTCACACTTGATTATCCTTTTCGAGAACCGGGAATTTGAGTGACCAAGGGTTTTGACCTGCACTCCCAACTTATGGGTCTTGAATTCTCGAAATGATTTGACAACTCAGACAAACCACGATCAATGGTCCACGTTGATTCTTCATATCAGGGTGGTAGATTCGTCAAAATCCTAACCACCTTCCAGCTCCTCTAGATCCTATGGTCCCCGCGATTTTGCAAGTTCTCCTAGGAGAATTCTGACCGCCTGATTCACTCCTCAATGACTTCTGTGAGACGAATCGGTGTTCTGCGAGATGCTTTCGAATTTTGTCTCCCTTTAAACACTTCAAAGGTACTATCCCTCCTAAGATTTCACTTGCAAACTCAAGTACCCAAAAGGAATTCTACTCTCACTCCTTACGTCAATCTTTCAAATAACCTCTGGTTATTTGAGTCCTCAACTTTGTGCACTCTTTGCAACAACAATCCTTCCACCTTCACCTTAGTTGATAACTTTTAAGGTTTCAACTAGCCTGAGCACACCTTGCATGGCTCTGTACTTCACCTGCACTTCTGCTGGTATGAGAACAATGGTATCTCTCCTAAGCTTTCTGAGATAAAACTCAGACTCTTGTCAACGCACGCCTTGCGGATGTTTCACTGCACTCCTTGTAGGAACTCTCGGGATGAGAAACACTTGAAACTCATTCTTCTTCTCTCTTAGACTTCATGTAATTAACATGAAATCACACATTCAACACAACATTGAAACAAATGCATAAACAAAGAGAATAAAAAAACTGTAATCATACCATTCAGCAAATGTAAACAATAAGCATCATAACACCATGAAAATTGAGTCAAAGCTTCATATATTAACTCAAGTTCTCCTATACATGGGTTCTTCTCTACAGCTCTCAGCTTAAAAAAAACTCTCCTTCTTCTATTCTCATGATACAATAATACAAGGGTGAGGGTTTCTATATCCATTTTCCCTCCTATGCTTCTAAAACTGTCTAATCTCTTACTTAAAATCTACCTACTTTCATTAAACAGACTTAATGTCTATTACATTCGGCAGATGAGAGCAAATCGCTCAAGATCTGTTTACAACATGCAAGTACACTTCCTTTAACTACTACATTAATATCTACTCATTAATGTTTTCAAAAACATTTCAAAATGTGAAAAATGTGTGTTGCGCTTTTCCAGCTGTCTTTCGCCTTTATGCTTGCTTGGCTGGCTACTTACGATGCTTCTACATCATACTCACTTGCTTGAAAATTTTCATGAACTCTTGTTCATGAGCTCTTGCATGGTCTGTCTATGCTTATGAATTTTTTCTTCATCTTCCCAACTAGCATATTCAACTGGATGTCCCTTCCATTTGATCAAGTATTCAAAATACTCTTTTCTCCTAGTCTTTTTTCTAATCCTCTTGTCAATTATGCTTTCCATCTATGGCTTTTTAGCTACAGGCATTTGTTTTGTCCATTGAATCTCTTTTTTTTCCTTCTCTGCTCTTGCTTCTTCAGCTCTGTAAGGGTACAAATCTGCAACATTGAATATCGGTGAGATTTTGATCCCATCGGGTAATTCAATCTCATATGTGTTTGCCCCAAATTTCCTTATGACCTTGCACGGTCCAATATTTTTCATCTTCAGTTTGTTATATGTTCCCCTTTGGAACCTTTCCTTCCTCAGATGCACAAGAATCAGATCACCAACTTGAAATTGAAGTTCTCTCCTTTGTTGATCTTCTCTCCACTTGTATTCTTGACTTGAACTCTGCAATCTCTCCTTGACTTGACTGTGAAGCTCCTTCATTCCTTTTGCAAAGTCTTCTGTACTAGCACTCCTAAATTCATCTTGTTCTGAATCTTTCAATTCAGAAACTCCCCTTGGCTACATTCCATATACATTCTGGAATGGAATCTGCCCTGTGCTTCTGTTAAGCGAATCATTATAATCAAATTCCACCTGTGGAAGAACGTGATCCCATTGACTGTGGTGTCCAGTCACTAAGCTCCTCAAAAAATCTCCCAAGCTTCTGTTCACGACTTATGTCTGCCCATCCGTTTGAGGATGATATGATGAGCTAAAAGACAAACTTGTCCCCAACTTTTTCCATAAGGTCCTCCAGAAATGCCCTACGAACTTGGTATCTCGATCAGACACAATACTCCTTGACAAGCCGTGAAGTCTGACGACTTCCTTGAAAAACAGGTTCGCAATATGAGTTGTGTCACTGGTTTTATGGCATGGTATGAAATGTGCCATTTTTGAAAATTTGTCGACTACTAGAAAGATTGAATCATAGCCTGTCTATTTTCTTGGTAGTCCCAATATAAAATCCATGCTCACTACGTCCCACGACCTTTCTGGTATGGGTAATGGTTGATATAACCCTGTGTTCTACCTTTTCCCTTTTGTGTGCTGACAAATCCTGCATCTGTCCACAAATTTCTTAACATCTGTCCTCATCCCTGGCTAAAAATATGAGCCATTCAACTTTGAGAATTTCTTATCATGACCAAGGTATATGGCCAATCCTCCACTGTGTTTTTCCTTCTGCAGGTTCTCCCTCATGGAGCATTTTGGAATACTTAGTTCATTGCCTCGGAATAATAAACCATCCTAAATCATATACTCGTTCCATTGGCTTCTTTCCCTGAGAAATGGATTCTCAGATGCCTCATATGCCTCCTTAAAATCTGGGTCATCCCTATACATTTCTTTGAGGTTATCAAAACCCAAAGTCTTGACTCTGAATTCCTTCATAAACAAACATTTCCTGCTCAAATCATCAACAACTTTGTTAGCAGTTCCAAAAATATGCTTAATCACAAAAGTAAAATTCTACATGAATTCAACCCATTTAACATGTTTTTGGTTCAACTTCTCCTATTGAGTCACGAATTGTAAAGCATGATTATCACTGTATAAAACAAACTCTTTAGGAACCAAATAATGTCTCCATTTCTTTAGTTCTTGTATGAATGCATAGAATTCTTTGTCATATGTTGAGTACTTGATCTTCACTTCATTCAGTTTTTCACTGGAGTATGTGATCGGCTTATCATCTTGGCTCAAGACTGCTCCAATTGCAAATCCACTCGCGTCACACCTGACCTGGAATGTCTTGCTAAAATCTGGCAAAACCGAAATTGGTTTCTCTGTGATCTTATTCTTCAGCAGGTTGAAGCTCTTCTCAGATTCTTTAGTCCAGTGAAAATATTTGTCTTTTCTTCACCGTATCCATCATCAGTGCGCTGATTCCACTGAAATTTTGAATGATTTTTTTGTAGAAACTTTCCAAACCATGGAAGCTTCAAACTTCAAACACACTCTTCGACGATGGCCAATTCTTAATTGCATCTACCTTTTCTGGATCCATCTTCAACTCATTTGCAGAGATAAAAAAAACCAAATAAATGAGTTATGTCCTCATAAATGACAATTTCTTCATATTTATCAGCAATTTCTCTTGCTGTAATCTTCTCATTACTACAGCTAAATGATTCAAGTGTTCTGCTCTTGTTTTGCTGAAGATTAATATATCATCAAGATATATGATGACAAATTTCCCAATGAAATCCTTTAGGACTTCAATCATCAACCTCATGAAAGTACTGGATGCATTCGTTAAGACAAATGGCATGACAAGCCATTCATACAAGCCCTCATTCATCTTGAATGTTGTCTTCCATTCATCACCTTCTCTCATTCAAATTTGATGATACCCACTTTTCAAATCAATCTTTGAAAAAAACTTTGCTCCACTCAAGCAATCCATCAAGTCGTCCATCCTTAGTAATGGAAATCTATATCTGATGGTAATTTTATTGATTTCCCTTGAGTCTGTACACATTCTCCAGCCTCTGTCTTTCTTTAGGATGAGAACTGTTAGAACAACACATGGACTCAAGCTCTCTCGAATCAATCCTTTGTCCATTAAGTCCTAGACTTGTCTCTTGACTTCTTCATTTTCCTGCAGTGTCAACCTGTACGTGGCTTTGTTTGGTAAACTAGCTCCAGGTATAAGATCGATATGATGGATTATACTCCTGATATGTGGTAACGAACAAGGTAGTTCATCCACTACAATATCAACAAATTCTCCCAACAATTCCTGGATTTCTTCTAGTAAATCATTTATTCTCATACTGGTCAAAACAATTTTGGGCTTCCTGACCACAATAAATTCTGTGTCTTCCTTCTTCTTAATCTCCTTAAGAATTTCCTTCCCACTCATGAGAAGTACAGTGTTTCTCATCTCTGTTTTCACCTCTTGGTTTTTAATCGACAACAACATGTACGTCCTCCCATTCTTATCAGGGTGTACGTGTTCTTTCTCCCATCATGAATCACTTTCATGTCATATTTCCACGGTCTACCCAACAATAGATGAAAAACATCCATGGGAATGACATCAAATAATATTTCATCTTTATATCCTCCTATTTTAAATTCAACTAAACACTGTTTAGTGACATTTACCTAATGTCCTTTTTGTATCCACGAAACTCTGTATGGGCTTGGATGTACAACAGTCTCCATCTCCAACTTTTCTACCATCTCTATAGATACAATATTGTCTGTGCTACTGCTGTCCACTATGACCTTGAATACACTGTCTTTGGTTTTGCAAGCAGTCTGAAATAGACTGTTTCTTTGGGATGGGTTCTCTACCTCCTTCTCTGGCTTCAAGAGAAATTTCCTCATCATCAAAGACATTCTGCCCTCAACATCTTCTGCCTCAAAATTCCATCCTTGAGCTTTGGCAATGTGAGTTTCACCACCATCATTTTTCTTATCTGGACACTCATAGGATTTATGTCCGATCTTTCCACAAGCAAAGAATTTTACTTCACCGCCTCTACCTCTTCCTCTTCCTCTTCCTCTATCTCGAGGAAAAGTATTTCTATCAGCATTCTTCCCTCTATGTGAGCTTCCTCCTCTCTCATGTTGAGTTTGGGGTTTCTTCCCCTCTTCTTTAGATTTTTGAGTTCTATCTTGGGCAATTGTTTTGCCTATGGATTGACTTCTACCCCGACCTCTTTGACCTTGCTTTCAGCTCAACTTCTCTTCATCTTTCAGAGTTATCTAATAAGCATCTTCCACATTTCGAATGGTCATCATGCTCATCTCATCTTGAATTTCATACTGTAGACCATTCATGTATCTAGAAGCTTTTTCATCATCTCTTTCTCGATGACCTTCTCTGATGTTTATCTTGTAGAAATCTTCAGTGTATTCTTTCATTGACATCAACTTCTGTCTCAAATTCTACATCCTCTAAAACAGAGTGATTTGATAATCCTTGGGTATAAATTTGGCTTTCATCTTTGCAACCATTCTATCCCAGCTTTTGATTTTCTGCTTTCCCTTGCAGTGTCTGTCAGCCTGCAGTTCATCCCACCATAGTGTTGCATGCCTTTTAAGTCTAGTAATGGCATGTTTGACCTTCTTGTCTTTATTGACATCCTCATATTCGAAGTACTTATCTAGAGCTATAATCCAGTCTAGAAGCTCTTCAACATCTAGGTTTTCCTCATACATTGGAATTTCCATTTTTTCTCTGGCACCTATCCTTGCAACAGCCCTTAATAGGCGTTCATCCGTAGCATCTTCGACTGCAACTTCTTCTCCTTCGTTTCCAGCTTCATTTTCACTTTTGGCCTCGCTGATATCCCCAACGTCAACTGTGTTCCTCTGTGCTGTCTCCATGGCATCAAGCCTAGCACATAACTCGCGCATTTCTCTTTCTCTTGTTGGATCAAGCATTGGCATTGGCCTGTCTCTTCTTCTTGGAGGCATGGCTATAAAATGTTCCCCTGTTCTCTCTACTACAGAAAGAAAAGAACTTGTTCTGAGCTCTGATACCACATTGATGTGTATCAGACTACTCCATTTCCTCTAGTTCATTCTGCCTGAAACATACAGATAAAATCAAGCTCTGATACCACACTGACGCAACACCCCCTGCCTCAGCAAGTTCTGTGCAACCTCCCAGTCTTAGGATCGTTCCAAATCTTCCCCTGAGTCAGATTGACTCTTTGGTTTCCCCACATGGAATACCACACACACAAGGTGTATTCCACAACTAACCAACAAATATGATCGGGGCTTTTCTTTTCCTTTCAGGATTTCGGATTTCACACTTTCACGAATTCTGTTGTCAAGCCCCTTGTCTCTTCAACCTCCAAAACCCAAAACATCAAAGAGGGTTGACTCCTTCAATGCACTAAACACATGCCTGTTGTTGCCATTTATTTTGTCTTTTTGAAACTTGAGTGATCGACCAACACTCGTTCCTCTTCCCTTATGATTTTCCAGTTTCTGAAATTTCCCCTTTTGGCGAGATCGAAGGTCTTTAGGGATTTTCCCCGAAGCTTGACCACTCCCTTAACTTCCATTGCATGTATCCTATGATTAATCCTTAGGACCCACCTTTTGGATTTTTCCTTTTCGTGATTTCGGGAGTTGCGTTGACATGCAACTCTATCTCTTGACTCCCAGAACCCCGAAACCTAATTGGACCCACGACTATTGTCCTTCAATTTTTTGGGAATTTTCCTTTCACTCTTCATGATTTCATGACTTGCGAGATCCACAGCAGAAAGGTTCCTCACTTCCTAAAACTCTGATCTCTGAATTCCTGAAACCTTGCCTCGAACGTGATCTACGGCTAAGATCCTCCATGATCCAATGACTCTAGATCTTTCGGCTTTTCGTGAACCGGGAGTTGAAACTCTCGATTCCAAAGATCACTACCTCTTCTACTTCCCAACACCCAAAGTGCCAAAATGATGAAATCTCAAAATTCACCACAAGGCACATCATGTTTCACAACTTTTGGATTTTCAATGCTAAGCACCCCAGCTCCTTGTCATCAAGATTCCCGGTATGTCGAACCCTGATATGCCGAAATGTTGATGTTTCACACCAAAGGCACGTCGCGTTTTGTGACTTCAGGATTTTCAATACTAAGGTCCTGATTCCTTGTCATCAAGATTCCCTGTATGCCGAACCCTGAAATACTGAAATTTCACACTTGATTATCCTTTTCGTGAACCGAGAGTTTGAGTGACCAAGGGTTTTGACCTGCACTCCCAACTTATGGGTCCTGAATTCCTGAAATGATTTGATGGCTCAGAAAGAACACAATCAATGGTCCATGTTGATTCTTTATGTCAAGGTGGTGGATTCATCCAACTCTTAACCACCTTGTAGCTCCTCTGGATCCTACAGTCCCCGCAATTTTGCGAGTTCTCCTCAGAGAATTCTGACTGCCCGATTCACTCCTCAATGACTTCTGCGAGACGAATCGATGTTCTCCCTCCTAAACTTGTCTTTTATGAGATTCTTTCAATTTTCATCTCCCTTTGAACACTTCAAAGGTACTATCCCTCCTGAGCTTTCACTTGCAAACTCAAATCCCCAAAAGGAATTATGCTCACACTCCTTGCGGAAATATTTCAAATAACCTCTGGTTATTTGAGTCCTTGACTCTGTGCACTCTTTGCAACAACATTCCTTCCACCTTCACCTTAGTTGATAACTTTGAAGGTTTCAACTAGCCTGCACACACCTTGCATGGATCTGTACTTCACCTGCACTTCTGCTGGTATGAGAACAATGGTATCTCTCCTAAGCTTTCAGAGATAAAACTCATACTCTTGTCAATGCACACATTATGGACGTTTCACTGCACTCCTTATAGGAACGCTCAGGATGAGAAACAATTGAAACTCATCCTTCTCCTCTCTTAGACTTCATATACTTAACATGAAATCACACATTCAACACAACATTGAAACAAATTCATAAACAGAGAGAATAAAACAATTGTAAGCATACCATTCAGCAAATGTAAGTAGTAAGCATAATAACACCATGAAAATTTAGTCAAAGATTCATATATTGACTCAAGTGCTCCTATACATGGGTTCTTCTCTACAGCTCTCTGCTTAAAAAAAACTCTCCTTCTTCTATTCTCATGATACAATAATAGAAGGGTGAGGGTGTCTATATCCATTTTCCCTCCTATGCTTCTAAAACTGTCTAATCTCTTAATTCAAATCTACGTACTTTCATTAAACATAATTAATATCTATTACATCCGGTAGATGAGAGAAAATCACTCAAGATCTGTTTATAACATGCAAGTGTGCTTCCTTTAACTACTACATTAATATCTTCTCATTAATTTTTTCAAAAACATTTCAAAATGTGCAAAATGTGTGTTGCGCGTTTCCAACTATCTTTCGCCTTTATGCTTGCTTGGCTGGATGCTTACGATGCTCCTGCATCAACCAACTTCCTTTGTTTTCCAGCTGCAACTGGAAGGAGGATACAACCCCCTAGTTTATCAGGATACAACCTGAGGGAAGCTCCAACTCCCCAATTCTCTGGCTACAACCAGAAGGAGGCTCCAAACCCCTAGTTTCTCAGGCTACAACCTGAAGGAAGCTCCAACTCCCCAATTCTCTAGATACAACCAGAAGGAGGCTCCAACCCCCTATGTTCTCTGGCTATAGTCAGAAGGTGCCTACAACCACCTTTCCTTTCCTCGTCTAATCGAATTGACATATAAGTAGAATGATGGAACCATTGTCACACTATCACTGTGAGATACACTATTGTAAGCCTGTACCAATCAACCTGCACCAAACAACCTGTACCAATAACCTGAACCATGCATCAACTTTCACCTCAGCATGTAATCAACCTGTACCATAACAAAGTGCATCAACCATGCACCAACCTGTACCAAAAAACCTATAATCAACCTGTACCATAAACAAGTGCATCAACCATGCACCAAACTGTACCTCAACCTGTACCATGAACAAGTGCATCAACCACGCACCAAACCTATAAAAATAACATGTAACAACAACCTATCCAAACAACCTATCACAACAACCTGTCTCATCAATATTATCAATCAAATCATATCTACTCACCAAGATCAATCACCAAGACAACTCTCAAATATGTGCATCAACCAAGCATAACACAACAACTCATAATCATCACCAAGATCAATATGTGCTTCTAATAATATACCAAGACAAGTATGCTACATCATCCATAAACCATGTGTCAAAAATACTACTAACAAGTGCCTCCAAGCATGTACCAAGTATGTATCAATCATGTATCAAATACACATAAACTATGAATCATCAAGATGTACCAACATCATCAACTATACACCTCATGTATGTGCCAATTCATCAACTACTTGTCTCAACCATGTACCCAACATGTACCTCAACCAAAATCCATCATCAATTTCATCATCCAAATATGATTTGTAACTCTGTAATAGACCTGGTGTATATGTGTTGGAGACGAAAGTCACTCTTGGATTGCTTGCAGGAGCAGAGCCCGACGCCCATCAGTTAATGTCACGATTTTTTTTAAAGAGGTGATCAGATGGAGGAAAACTCGAGGAGATATCACTCTAACTCGGGGACTGAGTCTGGTACATAAGGTGACAAAGGAGGTCTTGATCCAACTTCAGCCAGTGGGTTGATAAAGGGTGAGCAGGTGGACAACTTGGTGAGAAAAATGGACAAACAACTTTGGGCAACAGGCTTATGGCTATTTGCAGAAGAAAGACATTGAATGCAAGATCCTCTTGGATTCAGGGTCTCAAGGAGCTGAGGAGGACTCGACTGGATCCTCCAATTCCAAGTCACTCGGCGCTGAGAAAATCACAAGAACTGGTTAGAAACATCATAACTGATACAGTGATCCTACCGACATCATCCTATAACAGCTATGGCTCGACTGGATCCTCCAATTCCGAGTGATTCAAACACAGTGTAAAAAAATACATAAAAGAGACTAGAATTCATCAGGAAAGAAGTCTCAAGAGTGCATACATAACCAGAGTATCAGTGCTTCATTAAAGCTTTACAACTGGGAGCTAAGCTCAACCATCGATCTATACAAAAATGGCGAAAATGCCTTCATATACTCAAACTAACAACAACAACAAAACCAAGACGTAGCATTGAAAGCTTTGCGTCTGCATGGCTTCTGACAACACGGAGCTGCAATCTTTGAATGGTCGTGCAACCTATGGCAGATGCAATCGATCCCCTGACAGTTTATTTGGCGAATCGGCGTGTCTTTAATTCAAATCAAGACTTCCCATTATGGCGGAGACGATGTCTAACCACCACCAACTGCTTCAATAACTGCTTCTTGGGATTGAAGACGACCTGGCCAACTCAACATTTTGGGATATGGAAGACTTCTTGTGCTGCCACCTAGAATAACTAAAGGGTTTGAAGGACGGGTATGGAGGCTAACGCAGGAAGTGAGGTATAGCTATGGAATGACGGGGCCCCAATCGCAAGGACAAAGAAAAGAACGATGAGAGGTGAGAGAGGTGGTGAGGGGATGACATAAGTCATTATGGATATACACAGAGACAGCGGGAGAATAGTTGTGGCAAGTTTAATGCAGTGAAAGGCTGACATGGAGAGAAAAGGATATGTGGCGGGTGATAAATGGGTGATGAGACGAGGGAAAGGCCAACTGGGAGCATGAGAGAGGGATGAACGGTGACACATGGCAGAAAGGGAAAGGTGGACAGGGAGATGTCATGACAAAAATATGGCCCACATGGGTTAAAGACAAGGCAGCTAAGAAGGTCGGGGCCGTGCTTGAGCCGTTGATCCGGGCTCCTCGATCGTGGCTGTCAAAAAACTGCATCCACGATTCCGGACCCCCCCAATCCGCTTAAAGGTAGAAAGGTGGGGGGGGGTCCAGAATTTCTTTCATCGCCATTGATCAGGGCGTGCTAATCTGAGCCGTCGGAGAGGTGCGCCCCTGATTCTGGACCCCCCCCCCTCCTGCTTAAAGGTCAAAAGGCAAGGGGGGTCCGGAATTTGCTGTGCGCCATCGATGTAGGCATGCAAATCACCGCCATTCGAACTTGCTCGTGATTTACTTTGGGCGCATTATCATCTGAAACCTTGGACAAGTGGGTTTTTAACCCATCCTCTTGTGTTCTAGCCCCCCTTACAAGAAATATCGCTAAAATTTGGCTCCATGGGGGATAGAGTCGTCCCTGTGATGCTCTAAGAACTCTTTTTCAGACTTAGTGCCTTTTTTGTTGGGCTATGGAGTCATTTATTAGTCCAAAAAACAGAACATAGAAACAA
>JZKD02S0713170.1:245290-259873 GCA_000966675.3 Picea glauca | reverse complement strand
TAAAGGTCGAAAGGCAAGGGGGTCCAGAATTTGCTGTGTGCCGTCGATCTAGGTGCGCAAATCGCCGCCATTCAAACTTGCTCGTGATTTACATTGGGCGCATTATCATCCGAAACCTTGGACAAGTGGGTTTTTAACCCATCCTCTTGTGTTCTAGCCCCCCTTACAAGAAATATCACTAACAATATGATCACATACCTGCAAACCTTCCTTAACTTTCATAACAAGAGACTAGATTTTTCATCAAACTTTACTTTAGTCTCACATGACTAGTTCTGGATTAGTCAACAACCCTTACTTGAAATAATCATAACTATGTACCTGTAATGAATAAAGATATGAAAATAGTATACAATGTTCTTCAGTGTTATTTATGAAATTCCTCCAGGTGTCACTACTTGGAACCTCTCAAAAAAGGAATTATAGAAAAAATGGCATACCTTGTTGAATTCTAACTTATTCTAGAGAGCAAACTTGTAGAGCATGCCCCGCATGGAATATTTGTTGCATGGATCTTAAAATTGTACAAAGAATACTAAAGACTGTACTCTAGCCAAAACATTTGGTCTTACTAAATTTGGATCTTTTATGAACAAGTTATGACATTTTTACCTGAAACACATGTTTTAGACTAGTTTCAGGACTAGCCAAAAACCCTATTTTCCATGGAGTGTAAATCCAAAAATACAATGACCCACAAGCTAAAATTTGTACCATAGCTACTTAGATATGTTTCCTCAATTTCATCCCAATTTCACGGTCTGAATCATTCTAGAAAAAAAATTATTTTGAAAATGGTGAGATGACCTGTAAATAACATACCTTAGAAAGAATCATCAAAAGAATTTATCCTCCCTTGAATTTCGACCTTCTTTACTTCACCTTCCCTTTGAAATTCGTCTTAGATATCCTTTGGTTACCTCAGTCACCTATAGATATTCAATATTCTCAAGTGTGATTAAAATGAGAGAGCCTTGCCTCTTATTTATACTTTCATGTAGCTTCCTCAAGAGGTTACCTTTTAACCATCTTAACCCACTTTCCTTATTTTAGGGTTAAGCAACTTCTAACCACTTGTCCAATTAGTAATTTCTCAATTAACTTTATTATTTAAATAATTTATTTTTTATTTACTTTGAATTATAGTACACTCATCACTTCACTTTATTATTTACCTTCTAAAATCTCTTAAACCACTTTGACCTTTTGGGGCTTCTAGATGACTCGTGAGGTTTCTCCAACTTCACATGGCCATAACTCTCTAACCATGAGGAGTTATGTGATGTTCCACATACCACCTGAAATGGAATGACATGTAATATCAATAAAGAATATTCTTACCTACAAATATATCAAAACTCATACCATTATCCATCAAACAAACTTGGGTCCATTACCCAAACTTGGGTTCTCCAACTTCACATGGCCATAACTCTCTAACTGTGAGGAGTTATGTGACGTTCCACATACCACCAGAAATGGAATGAAATTTACTATCCATATAGAATAGTCTTACCTTCAAATATATTAAAACTCATACCATTATACATGAAATGTCCTTAGGTCCATTACCCAAACCTTTGTACTACCAAAATTCATTACCAGACTTTCTCCAAGGTTTGACATCAATCACTAAGGGTTGGCATCAATATACAATATCACTCTCCAATGATTGACATCAGTGACAATGATGCAAGAGAATAACCAACATCAAGCGAACGTGGGGCACACACCAACGCATTTTGGGCACATGATGAATTGTTTAAAAACTTTTGAAGATGGATGCGCCAAACGTAAATGTAATAGTTAAGGAGAGGTGTACTTCTTGATTTGTAATCAAACCTTGAGCATCCTGCTCTCATCTGAAGGACTAAGAGACATTTATGCCAGTAGGTATCTTTGAATTCTTAGATTAGACAGTTTTAGGAGCAAAGGGAAAACATATATAGACACCCTCATTTGTATCATTGGAATAGTAGCAATAGCAGCATAATTAAAAAAAAAAGAGTAGAGAGCGGTAATTGAAAACACCCATGTATAGAGATTTGAATTAATAGAAAGAGTTTTGATTCAAATTCATGGTGTCGCATTTGTTTTCTATGTATGCATTGTGAATGTTATGCTCATGAATGTTTATTCCCTGTTATACATTTTCTTTGAGGTGTAAATGCATGATTTCATGCTAATGTCTGAAATCTGAAGAGAGGGAGAATAGAGAATGAGTTTCAATTGTTTCTCCGCCTAAGAAAGAGTTTTCCTGCAAGGAGTGCAGTGAAATCGTCTGCAAGGTGTGCATTGATGGAGGACAGAGTTCATCTCTACAAGATCAGGAGAGATAACACTGTTTCTCATTCTCGCAGAAGTGCAAGTTAAGAACAGGAGCCGTGCAAGGTGTGCACAGGAAAGTAAAGTTTCAGAGTTAGTGAACCTGAGAAATTATTGAAGGACTACTGCTGCAGGGAGTGCGCAGAGTCGAAGGACTTCAAATTCTTTGAAGAAATCGAAGGAGTCGTTACAAGGAGTGCATGCAGGAGTCTTCTTGAAGACTCGAGTCATGGAGAAAGCTTAGGAGGTTTAGTACCTTGAAGCGTTCAGAGAGAAGGTGCAACGATATCGTTTCGTAGGTGGATAAGTTTTACGAAGGATCATTTTTGTTCATTTCGCAGAAATCACCAAGGAGGAAATTGACCGTCGGAGTTCTCTGTGGAGAATTCACGAGGTCTTGGAAGCTGTCCAATCTCGCAGAGAAGTAGGGGAGTTACGGCAGCATTCGGAGAGTGAAAATCTCGGGAAAATAGATCCGTAGGATCTGGGCCAACAGGGTCGTCAGATCATTTACATATTTCGCATCTTGAGGTTTCAGGAGGTGTAGAGTCGAGACTTTTGTAGAGAGATTCACGAAATCATGAAAGGTGAACTCCGAAGATAGCGAAGAAATATGAGCCATTCGCTGGAAGGAAGATACGTTTCTCAAGATCACTTGTATCAGGGACTCAGACATCGAAGGTCAAAAGGGGAAGTTCTTCAACTTCACGAAAGGCGAAGTTGCGAGAAGATCGCAACCGTTCATCAGAGAGTGAACAGGTGGCATGATCATCGACACAGAGGTCAGACTTCGTTGACCATTTCAGGGTTTTGGGAGTTGGAAAGTTGGGAGTTCAACATCAGGACTCACAAAGTTGCAAGGTCTGAAATTCTGAAAAGGGTGGGAAGTTCTGTGTGGGACCCGCGTAGACGATGTGTCAGAATTTCACCATTTCGGCATATCAGAGGTTAAGGGGTCGAGGATTTTGTCCCAAAAGTCTTGAATTCATGAGAAGAAAAGTCATGAAGTAATCTAAGGCATCGATCGGAAGAGGACAGGTGGCAAAGATCAGAGGATCTCGCGAACTCGGAGGTTCGCCGAGTGAGAGCCCAAAATTTGGATGCTTCAACTTGTGAGAAGTGAAGTCATGAAGTGCCAAGGTTTCACATAAGAGACACGTGGTAGGACTGTAAGGTGTGCCGAGGAAGTGGAACATCAGACACACATCACACATTTGGAGGAGTCAACACTCCGTTGACCTCTCGCATCTCGAAAACTTGGGAGATAAGGGAACAAGAGTTCGAACCTTCGACTCGCAAAGTCGCGAGAAGCAAGAACGAGAGGACAATAGTCAAATATCACCTCTCGGGGGTTCGAGAAAGAAGGTGCCAAAGGTTGGACCTTTGAACTAATGAAATCATGAGAGGTGAAAGGTGCTAGTGCTTAGCCTAGCCAGTGGTCGTGCGGGGAAGGTGTTGACGGATAAGGAGCCATAATCATTTCGCGATCTCGGGTATCACGGATTTGGAGGAGGAAGAGTCAGAGTCCCAACTCGCGAACTTATGAGATTTTGAGTTTCCAAAAAGGACCTACGGATAGATAATTTTGCAGATTCTAGTGGGAATCAACAGAGTTGATCTAGCTGAAGGGCATATAGAATGATCCTGTAGCAGACTATTGACCCGAGGGCCGATACGTCTGCGTTAATCTGGTATCAGAGCACAGAAAGGTTTCTTTGCTTTCTGTAGCAGGGAAAAGAAAAATTCACCATGCCACCAAGAATAAGGGACAGGAAAACATTCGATCCGCCAAAGGAAAGGGAAATACCGAGAAGAAGGGGTAGGCAGATGCTTGATCCAGCCATGGAAAGAGAGATGCATGATCTACGTGCCATACTTGAAGACATGGAGACAACATAGAGGTGCATAGTCAGTGTTAGGGATCATAGTGATTCCTAAAGTGAAAATGAATTCAAACATGAAGAAGAAGAAATTGCACCAGAAGATGCATCAAATGAATGCCTAATTAGGGTTGTTGCAAGGATGGGTTGAAGGGAAAAAATGGGCATTCCAGTATATGAAGGAAACCTAGATGTTGAAGAGCTTCTAGACTGGATTAGAGATCTGGACACATATTTTGACTATGAATATGTCAAGGAAGACAAGAAGGTCAAACATGTTGTCACAATATTGAAAGGACATGCAACATTATGGTGGGATGAGCTACAAGTTGACAGATGCTGCAAAGGCAAACAAAAGATCACGAATTGGGATAGGATGATCGCAAATATGAAGGTGAAATTCATTCCTATGGATTACCAAATTACTCTGTTTCGGATAATGAAAAATTTGAGATAGAAACTGATGTCAGTGAAGGAATATAATGAAGAATTCTACAGGTTGAACATCAGGGCAGGTCATCGCAAAAGTGATGATGAGAAATTTTCCAGATACATGAATGGTCTGAGATATGATATTCAGGATGAGATGAGCATGATGACCATCCAAACAGTGGAATATGCTTATCATATGGCTCTAAAGGCTGAAGAGAAGTTGAGCCAAAAACAAGGTCAAAGAGGCCAAGGCAGAAGTCAAGCCAGAGGTAAATCAGTTTCCCAGGATAGAAATCAGAAACCCAAGGAAGAGGGGAAGAGACCTCAGACTCAAACTGAAAGAGGTGGAATTTCACAGAGAGGAAAACATACTGAACAGAGAAGTCAGTATGTTGATGCAAACATTTTTCCTCGTACGAGAGGTAGATGAAGAGGAAGAGGTGGAGTGATAAAAAGCTTCACGTGTGGAAAGAATGGACACAAATCTTATGAATGTCTAGATAAGAAGAAAGAAGCTGGTGAGACTCACATTTCCGAAGCACAGAGGTAGAATGTTGAGGCAGAGGATGTTGAAGGCGGAAGATCGTTGATGATGCAAAAAGTTCTCTTAACACCAGAGAAGGAGGTGGAAAATCCAGTGCAAAGGAACATTCTTTTCCGGATTGCTTGCAAGACCAAGGACAGAGTATGCAAAGTCATTGTGGAAAGTGGTAGCATAGATAATCTCGTTTCTACGGAGATGGTAGAAAAACTGGAGCTGGAGATGATTGATCATCCAATCCCATACATATTTTCATGGTTGCAAAAAGGACATCAGGTAAATGTCACTAAACAGTGTTTAGTTGAATTTAAGATAGGAGGATATAATGATAACATACTTTGTGATGTTATTGCCATGGATGTTTGTCATCTATTGCTGGGTAGACCGTGGCAATATGACAGGAATGTGATTCATGATGGGAGAAAGAACACATACACCCTAGAGAAGAATGGGAGAACTCACATGTTGTTGTTGATTAAGGACAAGGAGGTGAAACCTGAAGTAAGAAACAATGTACTTCTCATGAGTGGGGAGGAATTTCTTACAAAGGTTAAGAAGAAGGAGGAACCACAATTCATTGTGGTCAGGAAGACAAAGATTGTTTTAACCATCACAAGGGTAAATGATTTACCAGAAGAGGTTTAGAAACTATTGGAAAAGTTTGTTGACATAATAGTGGACAAACTACCTCGTTCGTTGCCACCGATAAGAAGTGTGAGTCATCATATTGATCTCATACCTGGAGCTATTTTACCAAACAAAGCAGCATACAGGTTGACGCCACAGGAGAATGAAGAGTTCAAAAGACAAGTTCAGGATTTGTTGGACAAAGGTTTGGTCAGAGAAAGCTTGAGTCCATGTGTTGTTCCGACAGTGCTCAATCCGAAGAAAGATGGAGGCTGGAGGATGTGTACTGACTCGAGGGAAATTAACAAGATAACCATCAGGTACATATTTCCATTGCCAAGGATGGATGATCTAATGGATTTCTTGAGTGGAGCAATTTGTTTTTTGAATATTGATTTGAAAAGTGGATATCACCAAATTCGTATGAGAGAAGGTGATGAATGGCAGACAACCTTCAAGACTAACAAAGGGTTGTATGAATGGCTTGTTATGACATTTGTCTTAACGAACATGCCAAGTACCTTCATGAGGTTGATGAACGAAGTCTTGAAGGAGTTCATCAGAAAATTTTTCATTATGTATCTTGATGACATACTAATTTTCAGTAAAACAGAGGCAGAGCATCTAAAACATTTGGCTACAGTGATGAAGCAGTTACAGCAAGAGAAGTTGCTGATAAACATGAAGAAATCGTCATTCATGAAGATAGAGCTCATTTATTTGGGGTTTTTTATTTCTTCAGATAAGTTGAGGATGGATCCAGATAAGGTGGAGGTGATCAAGAATTGGCCGTCACCAAAAAATATCTTTGAGGTGAGAAGTTTTCATGGATTGGCTAGTTTCTACCAAAAATTCATTAGGAATTTCAGTGGAATTAGTGCACCGATGATGGACATAGTGAATAAGAGATACAAATATTTTCACTGGACAGAAGAAGCCAAGAAGATTTTTAATTTGTTGAAAAGGAAAATCATGGAACAACCGATTCTGGTGTTGCCTGATTTCCAAAAGACATTTCAAGTGAAATGCGATGCAAGTGGATTTGCAACAGGGGCAGTCTTGAGTCAAGAAGAAAAACCGATAGCGTACTTCAACGAGAAGCTGAACGAAGCAAAAGTGAAATACTCCACGTATGACAAGGAGTTCTATGCTATTATTCAGGCATTGAAAAAATGGAGACACTACTTGATTCCCAAGGAGTTTGTTTTGTATAGTGATAATCATGCATTGCAATTTGTGACTCAACAGGAGAAGTTGAATCAAAGACATGTTAAATGGGTTGAATACATGCAGAAATTTACTTTTGTAACTAAGCATATTTCTGGAACTGCTAACAAAGTTGTCGATGCTTTGAGCGGGAAATGTTTGTTGTTGCAGGAGTTCAAAGTCAAAACATTGGGTTTTGATGATCTCAGGGACATGTACATAGATGATCCAGATTTTAAAGAGGCGTATGAAGCAGCTGAGAATCCAATTCTCAGGGATCAAAGTCAATGGATAGAATACATGATCCAGGAAGGATTACTGTTTAAGGGTAATCAACTTTGTATTTCAAAATGCTCCATGAGGGAGAATTTGCTGAAGGAGAAACATAGTGGAGGATTGTCCAGACATTTCGGTCATGAAAAGATGTTCGCAAAGTTGAATGAGTCATATTATTGGCCAGGAATAAGAGAAGGCATCAAAATATTTGTGGACAGATGTAGAATTTGTCAGCATTCGAAGGGAAAGAGGCAGAATGCAGGTTTTTATCAACCATTGCCCATACCTGACAGGCCATGGGATGCAATTAGCATGGACTTCATATTGGGGTTTCCGAGAACACAAAGAGGGTTTGACTCAATATTTGTGGTAGTGGATAGATTTTCCAAGATGGCACATTTCATTCCATGTCAGAAAACCAGTGATGCAACTCACATTGCGAACCTATTTTTCAAAGAGGTCATTTGACTTCATGGCTTACCAAGGAGCATAGTTTCAGATCGAGACACTAAGTTTGTGGGACACTTATGGAGAACCTTATGGAAGAATATAGGAACTAAATTGTCATTTAGTTCATCTTATCATCCTCAAACGGATGGACAAACAAAAGCGGTGAACAAAATCTTGGGATAATTGTTGAGGAGCTTGGTGACAGAACACCACAGCCAGTGGGACAATATTCTGCCAGAAGAGGAATTTGCTTATAATGATTCAATCAAAAGAAGAACAGGACAGAGTCCATTCCAAATTGTTTACGAGATGCATCCAAGAGGATTATCTAAACTGAGGGATTCAGAACATGATGCAACTAGAAGTGCTAGTGCAAAGGATTTCGCAGAAGAGATGAAGGAACTTCACAACCAAGTGAAGGAGCAATTGCAGAACTCGAGCCAAGATTATAAGCGTAGAGAAGATCAACATAGAAGAAAACTTCTATTTGAGGTTGGTGATTTGATTCTAGCACATATGAGAAAGGAAAGGTTCCCGAAGGGGACATATAACAAACTAAATATGAAGAAGATCGGACCATTTAAGGTCTTGAAGAAATTTGGGGAAAATGCTTATGAGATTGAATTACCCGATGGGATCGGAATTTCTTTGATATTCAATGTCTCAGATTTGTACCCATACAAAGATGAGGAAGCGGGAATAAGTTATGAACAACTAGAGGTCCAGTGGACTAAACAGATGCTAGTTGCAGAGAAGCCACAAATGAAAATCATACTGGACAAAAGAGTTAGCAAGAACACTAGGAGAAAGGAATACTTTGAATACTTGGTCAAGTGGAAGGGACATCCAGTTGAAGATGTCAGCTGGAAGAATAAAGCACAGATCCAAAAGAATGGACAAACCGTGCGAGAGCTCATGGACAGGAGCCCATGAAAATTTTCAAGCGAGGGAGTATGATGCAGGAGCATCGCCAACGTCAAGCGAGTGTGGGGCAAACACCAACGCATTTTGGGCACATGATGAATTGTTTAAAAATTTTTGAAGATGGATGCACCAAACATAAATGTAATATTTAAGGAGAGGCGTACTTCTTGATTTGTAATCAGACCTTGAGCATCCCGCTCTCATCTAAAGGACTAAGAGACATTTATGCTAGTAGGTATCTTTGAATTCTTAGATTAGATAGTTTTAGGAGTAGAGGGAAAATGGATATAGACACCCTCATTTGTATCATTGGAATAGTAGCAAGAGAAGCATAATAAAAAAAAAAAAAGAGCAGAGAGAGGTAATTGAAAACACCCATGTATAGAGATTTGAATTAATAGAAAGAGTTTTGATTCAAATCTATGGTGTCTCATTTGTTCTCTGTGTATGCATTGTGAATGTTATGCTCATGAATGTTTATTCCCTGTTATACATTTTCTTTGAGGTGTGAATGTATGATTTCATGTTAATGTCTGAAATTTGAAAAGAGGGAGAATAGATAATGAGTTTCAATTGTTTCTCCACCTGAGAAAGAGTTTTCCTGCAAGGAGTGCAGTGAAATCGTCTGCAAGGTGTGAGTTGACGGAGGACAGAGTTCGTCTCTGTAAGATCAGGAGAGATAACACTATTTCTCATTCTCACAGAAGTGCAAGTTAAGCACGAGATATGTGCAAGGTGTGCACAGGCGAGTAAAGTTTCAGAGTTAGTGCACCTAAGAAATTGTTGAAGGACTACTACTGCAGGGAGTGCACAGAGTCGAAGGACTTCAAATTCTTTGAAGAAATTGAAGGAGTCACCGCAAGGAGTGCATGCAGGAGTCTTCTTGAAGACTCGAGTCATGGAGAAAGCTTAGGAGGTTTAGTACCTTGAAGCATTCAGAGAGAAGGCGCAACGATATCATTTCGCAGGTGGATAAGTTTTGCAAAGGATCATTTTTGTTCATTTCGCAGAAATCACCAAGGAGGAAATTGACGGTCGGAGTTCTCTGTGGAGAATTCACGAGGTCCCAAAAGCCGTCCAATCTTGCAGAGAAGTAGGGGAGTTATGACAACATTCAGCGAGTGAAAGTATCAGGAGAATAGAGCTGTAGGATCTAGGCCAATAGGGTTGTCAGATCATTTACATATTTCGCATCTCAGGGTTTCGGGAGGTGAAGAGTCAATACTTTTGTAGCGAGACTCGCGAAATCGCAAAAGGCGAAGTCCTGAGATAGTGAATAAATATGAGTCATTCACTGGAAGGAAGATACGTGTCATGAGATTGCCCATATCGGGGACTTGCACATCAGAGGTCAAAAGGGGAAGTTCTTCAACTTCACGAAAGTAAAAGTCGCGAGAAGATTGCGACCGTTCATCAGAGAGTGGACAGGTGGCAAGATCGTTGACACAGAGGTTAGACTTCATTGACCATTTCGGGGTTTCAGGAGTTGGAAAGTCGGGATTTCAACATCAGGACTCGCGAAGTCGCGAGGTTCAAAATTCTGAAAACGGTGGGAAGTTCTGTGTGGGACTCGCGTAGACGACGTGTCAGAATTTTGCCATTTTGGTATATCGGAGGTTAAGGGGTCGAGTCTTTCATCCCAAAAGTCACAAAGTCGCGAGAAGTGAAGTCACAAAGTAATCTAAGCCATCCATCAGAAGAGGATAGGTGGCAGAGATCAGAGGATCTCGTGAACTCGGAGGTTCACCGAGTGAGAGCCCAAAATTTGGATGCTTCAAGTTGCGACAAGCGAAGTCACGAAGTACCAAGGTTGCACATAAGAGACACATGGCATGACCATAAGGTGGGCCGGGGAAGTGGACTGGCAGATGCATGTCACACATTTGGAGGAGTCAATACTCCGTTGACCTCTCGCATCTCGAAAACTCGGGAGATAAGGGAACAAGAGTTTGAACCTTCGACTCGCAAAGTCATGAGAAGCGAGAACGAGAGGAGAATAGTCAAATATCGCCTCTCGGGGATTTAGGAAAGAAGGTGCCAAAGGTTGGACCTTTGAACTCGTGAAAGCACGAGAGGCAAAAGGCGCTAGTGATTAGCCTAGCCAGTGGTCATGCGGGGAAGGTGCTGATGAATAAGGAGCCATAATCATTTCACGATCTCGGGTATCACAGATTTGGAGGAGGAAGAGTCGGAGTCCCAACTCGCGAACTTGCAATATTGCGAGTTGCCGAAAAGGACCTATGGATCAATAATTTTGCATATTCCAATGGGAATCAACAGAGCCAATCCGGTTCAAGGGCATATAGAATGATCTTGTAGAGGACTGTCAACCTGAGGACCGATACGTCTGCGTCAGACAACCAACAATCCATACCAATTGTACATCAACCTAAGACAATTGTTTGACAATCTCCCCCTTTGGCATTGATGGCAACACTTAGTCATGATAAAATTCATGCTTATACTCCTCATCAATGTTTCTATCTCTCTCCCTTTGACATAAATGGAAAAGGGTATCTCCCTTTGGGGCTGCTCCCCTTGACTGAACTCTCCTTGGGTTGCTCCCTCTGTCTACATGCCTATGTTCTCTCTCTCTAAGCATTTCTATCCTCCATCTAATAAATCTCTCCCCCTTTTTCATCAATGGCAAAGGTATCTTTCCATATGGGGCTTCTCTCCCTAACTGAACTATACTTTGGGAAACTCCCCCTGACTGAACTCTTATTGAAACTAATCCCCCAACCTGAACTATCCTCTTTATGGTTCTTCCTCATGTAAATCCAAGACATATAAGATAATCATTCAAAATCATTCATTTTGGAGTAGAAATTACTCTAATTCTCTGGAGAAAATACTCAAAGGATTCTTGTGGAAGCAGTTTTGTAAAGATGTCTACCACTTGTTCTTTTGTGCCCACATATTCAACTCTGATGTTATTCTCTGCAACTTGTTCCCATAGAAAGTGATACTTGATTGGAATGTGCTTCATCTTGGAGTGCATCACCGGGTTCTTTGAGATACTGATGGCACTTGTATAATCACAATAGATTGGAATGGTCTCATCATACTCAACCTGTATATCTGTCAGAGTTTGTTTGATCCATAGAACTCATGTACAACATGTTGCTGCTACAATGTACTCTGCCTCGACTGTAGATAAGGATATTGATGATTGTTTCTTTCTTAGCCATGATACTAAACACTCACCCAAGTAGAACGTTGTTCCACTGGTTCTTCATTGGTCATCAATGCAACCTTCCCAATCTGCATCTGTGTAGGCAATAAGTGATAGATCCTTTCCTTTTGGATACCATAATCCAAACTCTTCTGTTCCTTTGATATACTTGAAAATCCTCTTTACTGCAAAGACATGTGATTCCTTTTGTGTTTCTTGAAATCATGCCACCTGTCCAACTTCCCGCATTACATCTGGTCTAGATGTTGTCACATATAGTAAGCTACCAATCATTGACATGTATTGCCTCTGGTCTGTAGACTTTGAATTGTCATATTTTCTCAACTTGCAACTAGTTTGCATAGGAGTGGTAACTGGTTTGCAATCTTCCATTCCAAACCTCTTTCAAATTTCTTTGATATACTTAGTTTGAGAAATAAAAATTCCTTGGTTTCTTTGACATATCTGAAGACCCAGAAAGAAGAATAGTTCTCCAAGTAATGACATTTCAAATTTATTTTGTGGTACAGATTGTATATTGATAAAAATATGAGTGGGAAGAGTTCAATAAGAAAAGTTTTGGTCACACAATGATGACACATCTGGAAAAACAAAAACACGCAGGTTCTCTGTAAATTCTATACAAAATTAATATGGTTGAATTATATGTAAGTTTAACTTATATGTATTGGTTAGTGTGTGTCATGCAAGGACACAAAATTAGGAATCTCAATAAGATTATTTCTAATCTAAGTGCACAATAGCGTAAAATCTTGATGGAAAAATTGTAGAGGGATGAATCAGGTGAATGAAAAAATACTATTCAATATGATTTTTTTTTTGAATTTTCATTAATAATATACTTATGAATATTAGATGACATGTTTCAAACAATATATTAATTCACATATGTTTAATGTTCTACATGCACCAACAACGAGGGAACAAAATGTCATCATAACAAAACAAAAATAATTAATATAGAAGATGTAAATGATGACAAATTGGTCCTTAGCTCATTTAAAGTGGGAGATTAATCAAAGGGGAAAAACTTTTACAGAAATATGAGGGATATAGTGGAACGAACGTATAGATGTACTTTCCACTTACAATATAGAAATAAATCCAATGATTCCAAGAACAAGGTTATATTTAAATTACATGAAGCATTTCCAGAGAAATGGTCAATGAGACATGTTAGAATTGCAATAGCAAAAACATACAACAACAAAAAAGAACCATTCAAAAATCAATATTCCTAAAAACACTTTTTTAGAATATATATATATATATATATTATGCTGGCGGAATCGGCAACTGGGCCGGTCTCGTACTTGCGTGACACGGGGTCGATTCCGACCGCTACCACTATAACCTCCAGGTGCCATACGTATGCCCCTTCCGCAGGCACGGGTAAGTCGGGGGGATTTGAACTTGAAACCTCATCGTACATAACACGCTATATCACGGCACTTGCCAATTGAGCTGCCCCCCGGGGGCTTATATATATATATATATATTCATATAACAATATAAAAATACTTTATTATCATGTTATTTTTTTAGGAAATTTATGAAAATCCCAGAGGACCAATGCGTTGATATCCGAAATATGGCAGTAGGAATGTCCAAAAAAATTTACAAGGAGATGGTCAAAGAATTGGACATAATTGCATTGCAGGAGGAGCTATCTCAACAACAACGTGCTTCAAATGTATGTAATCATTGAATTTTTCTATTAGGTACAAATAATTAATTAAACATTAAATATTATTTTTCAAATATTCTCTTAGAGAAAAGAAAAGAAAATGAAACTCATTCTACACAAAATTTGGATGACAAGGAAGAAAATGGTTGATAGCAAAGTTTGTGAGAAATTTTTATTTCCTTATCACAAGTTAAGGTTTTTTTTGTATATTTTAAGTCGTTTTACAACAACCATCCTTGAATGTCTTCAAACTGGTGCTAACATACAAAGAAGAGCCATCAAAAAAATTGATTGACATTGGGTTAATTCAGGTTTGTGAGTATATGTTGGCATATCAAAAATTAATTGTGGAATTTGTAAGTATAATCTATGTTGTTTTACTTCTATCATTTTATAATTAATGAAACAAAAATAATATTTTATATTAAATATATGATTTATTATCAGGTATAAAACTTGCAGGAAATAAAGTATGGAACTGAGCCAACAAAAGAATTGTTGAAAAAAGGCATGAGATTTTATTTTGAACATTTGTGTATGATTCAAGAGTCAATTATTTCTGTGGAGGTACATCGATTTTCAGCTTACATTCATGTATATTATTTATTTCAATTTTCATTATTCTCACCAATGTAGATAGACTCATTACAATTTATTTTTATGTTTGTAGATGGAACTTGAATAGGAACAAAACAATCAAGACAATCAACCAGACATTCAGCAAAATAACCCAAGGCATGGAAGTAGCTCGAGAACTAGAAACAATTCCAGTGAAGAATGATGACCAATATATTTGGATATCAATGCAAGCTGCAATTGTATTTTTTTGAAATAATTGTCTATGAAAATAAAACATTTTTTTTTTAATGTAATGGACATAGTGTTCCAATTGAAAGACAAGGAATTACCGATAAGTATCCCATTTTGTATGACAAAGACCCTCTTATTCATATAATAAAATATGTTTTAATTTATTCTATTGCGTTGTCCAATGTCATTGTGAAATGTTACATCGTTGATAATATATATATATATATAT
>JZKD02S0713170.1:228468-242767 GCA_000966675.3 Picea glauca | reverse complement strand
AATAGTGGAGGTCATTCAATGTAAGGTGGACTAGGTCCACTATATTATTAAATAAGGCCCACTATGATAGTTAGATATAATAAATGGATAATTAGATATAATAAATGTAAGAGGAATTCTTAGAAGGTTCTACTTCTAGAAGATTCCTCCTCTAAAATGTTCTTAGGTGATGGTAGCACTATATAAAGGGGTTCAAGCAATGTAATGAGACATGAAGAGAAGTATTGTATTTGGAGCTGAAGCTCATTAGGAGGATGCCCCATCGAAGAGGCAAGTGAATAGGAGAGGATCCCTTCCATAATAGGATCCATTGTATGGTTGCCCTACCTCAAGGGTTTGATATAATAAAGTTGTGTTTTTCTATATTGTTCTTCTATATCTGTTGTGGTGCTTTTGTATTCAGTCTTTGGTTCTTAACACCTAACATATTTCTGTGATTTTAAATCATGTCTTGTTTCATGTATATATGTCTAGGATTAGGTGCTTTATTTTGATTTTGAATTTTTTTTTGGAATATTTTTCATATGACCATTAAAAGGATAGGTATGTCAAATAAATCTCATATCATAATTTTAAGTAGGAATATATAGTTTTTTCTGGTGATACCTCATTGTCTAAGCGGTCTATTGTTTAATGGAAAAATCATACAACCATTTTTGAATGCTTTTACAATTTTTCCATAAATATGTCCCTAGATATTATTCACCAAATTACTCAATAGGTTGGAGCTTTTTTGGATCCAAAGTGCATAAAAAAATGGTTTTGGTGTCCATTTTTTGTTGCAAAAGTTGATTTTACAAAAACTAGTGATGGATGTCGATTTATCATTTGATAGTGCTAACTTCTTAAATTAGTGTTCACTTAAATCAATCTTTAAAAATCTATATCCCATTTGATACAATCAAAGAAGATTTCCATATGAAATGAAGCATCTATGTGTGGGGAATTTTTGTGTATAATCATCACATTGTTGAGTAATTGATAAGCTATGTAAATCGATTTTGTTCCATTGTTATTCCTCACTATGATATTTAAATATCTGAGGATACATCGATATTTGAATAAATCTTTGGTTTTGATATTTTTCCGTGTAATATCCCCAAGTTAACCAGGTTGGGATATTATAATCTTCCATGCAATTATGTTTCTTCTCATTGTCATTTTTCTATAAATATGATGTAGGAGAATCGCCAGGAAAGCATGAGTGGAGGATAGCTAGGCTCACTAGAGCACATTTTGAAGGATTTTAAATTTTTGAAGAAGGTGTATCACACAAATCTTTTGAAAAGAATTGTAATTAAAGAACATCTTTAATTCTATGGAGCTGGATGATTTCATGAGGACATCGGAGAATGTATTTTCTTTTAATGTAGTTGAGTGTAGTACAGATTCGATGTGTTCGATATTATCTGTCTGTCACAAATATTTATTGTAATAAATTCTAGTAGTTGATAGATTTTAATTTGATAGGATATCTCTAGAGTAGTTGGAGGGAAGAGCTTGAAGATCCCCTCTTGTATAAGGCTTTGTATTGTTTCCCAGTAGAGGTTGTTGATGGGATGTTGTTAGTCATTGTAGAAGTTGTTGAAGCAGTTTATGAACACATGTATATTTCATTTGAATGAATATAATAGAGGAGCATTGTCCCAAATGCGTGGTTTTTTCATGTCTATCTGAATGAATGGATGGTAGACTTCCTATTTATTTGCAATTCTCTATTATTTCTTGTTCTTGTGTTTATGTATGCATTTACATGGTTGAATGTATGAATCTATAAATATTTAAATAAGCTTCAATTGTTTCTCTTCTATGAGAAAGTGAAAGTGTGCATAGTGTCTGTAAGGAGTGCATTGACAGAGTCTATCTCGACTCATAAGCTCAAAAGAGATAACGTGAACCTTATGTGTGCAAGTGTGCATAGTGTTTGCAAGGTGTGTGTGATAGGGCCTGCTTTTGACTCAGAAAGTCCTGGAGATTAGCTTGAAGGAATTTTGTCCACAAGGAGTGCATGACAGAGTCTTTTGAATCAGAAGATCAGGAGGAGTAGCGAGAACCATCCATAGAGAGGCTGAGTTGTAGAGGAAGACCTGTTGCAAGGCATGCATAGGATGAAATTAGACAAAGTGTCGAAGAGAGCATTCTAAGAAGGAAAACGTTCAAGGAAGAAAAAGCTCAGGAGGAAGAACGGTGAGAAATATTCAAAGAGAGGAGTCCTTTGAGGTTTCCCAGAATCAACAAAGCGATATTTGTCTAGGAGGGATTGGGATCATTCCAGACCATCATATCTGGGAAAAGTTGCACGGAGGCTAGTCGCAAGGTGTTTCGGCATTTCAAAATTCAGAACATTTTGAATTGTTGAGAAGCAGGATCTCCGAAGTTGTGAAATCATGAGGCGAATATTTATTGTTGGCTGCAAGGAGAGAGATGGTAGTGGATTAGAGAATATAGGATTTATAGATCTAGAGAAGTGGTGTGTGGAGTGAGTCAAATACTCGCGAAGTCACGGGACCCGAAGTACAACTGGAATGCCAGATCTAGGGAGACATGTGGCAGAGGTCCATGGATTTGGAGAAAGGTGTTTTTGGAGGAAACAAAGGAGGAGGTTGCAATATCACCAAATCCTGAAGTGGCGAAGGAATTGGCCTGAGGTTATAACCCATTGTCATAGAGGAGAAAGGGTCTAGTGCAAAACTAGTACTCACCATCAGTGTTGCCAATTGATGGAGAGCAGAGTTGCAGGTAGTCCGAACTTGCAGGTGGCATAAAGGGGACCTATGTGTGTGTATTAATTGTTCAGGGTCCATTGAAGGCCCAAAGAACCAATTCAGTTCTAGGAGTTTGAAGATCCGAGACCAAGAGGTTGTGCAACCCTAAGAGGAAAAAGGGGGGTGTGTGCATCAAGTGGTATCATATCTTAACATAATTTATTTTTGTAGGAAAAGGATATAGATAAGTAGGATGATATCATCGAGTGTTATCAGATACATCAACACAATTCCACCCAGGAGATGCGCAGAGCCACCTGTAGAAAATAGAGCTATGGAAAGGGAGATGTGAGAACTGCGTGAAAGGATGGATTCCATGGAAACAATGCAAAGTAGAGCAACTGATGCTAGATAAATCAGTGATGCATAGAATGAAGAAGTTGTAGCAAAGGATGTTGCGAAAGAGTGCTTGTTGAAAGACGTTGTCAAGTTGGGAGCTAGAGAAAAGATAGGCATCCCAATGTATGAGGTTAATTTGGAGGTCGAATAATTGCTTGATTGGATAGGAGAAATGAACAAGTATTTCGACTATGAATATGTCGATGAGAGTAAAAGGGTGAAGCACACTGTCACCAGGTTAAAAGGACATGCAACATTGTGGTCGGATGAACTCCAGGCTGACAGGAGAAGCAAGGGAAAACACAATATTAAGAGCTGGGATCGAATGGTAGCCAAGATAAAGGCTAAATTCATACCCAAGGAATATCAGATCAATCTATTCAAGAGAATATAGAACCTGATATAGAAAGGAATGACTGTGAAGGAGTACACAAAGGAGTTCTATAAGCTAAACATCAGGGCTGGACAAAGAGAGAGAGATGAGGAAAAAGTTTCCAAGTACATCAATGGCCTGAGATATGAAATCCAGGACGAAATAAACATGATGACAGTAAGGATCATGGAGGATGCATACCATATTGAGCTGAAAGCAGAGGAGAAGTTGGCCAGAAAGCAGAGTCAACAAAGTAGAGGTAGGAGCTTAAACAGAGGCAAAGGAGTTGCCCATGTCAAGGCACAAAATCCCAAGGGTGAGACAAAGAAGCCACATAGTCACTCTGAAAGAGGAGGAAGTTCCAGAGGAAGACAGAGTGGTGGTAGACACTCTTTTCCTAGAGGAAGAGGAAGAGGTAGAGGAGGAGAGGTAAAGTGTCATGCCTGTGGAAATGTAGGACACATGTCTTGGGAATGTCCTGAGAGGAAGAAAGAAGGAGGTGAATCTCACATTTCGAAAGCGTAGAAGCGAGATGTTGATATAGAAGGCACAAAATATGGGATATCTTTGATGATGAAGAAGGTTCTCTTAAAACCAGAGCTAGAGGTTGAAAATCTAGTACAGAGGGACAGTTTGTTCGGGACAACTTGCAAGACTAAAGACAAAGTCTGGAAGGTGATAATTGATAGTGGGAGCACTGATAACTTAGTATCCACAGAGATTGTGGAGAAATTGGAGCTAGAGATGACTGCACATCCGACGTCGTATAAAGTATCATGGTTGCAAAAAGGTCATCAGGTAAAAGTAACTAAACAATGTCTGGTTGAATTTAAAATAGGAGGATATAGAGATTGAATTCTATGTGATTTGATTCCCATGGATGTATGTCATGTTTTTTTGGGAATACCATGGTAGTATGATAGGAATGTCATTCATGATGGGAGGAGAAATAATTATACCTTGGAGAAGAATGGTAGGACACACATGTTGTTTCCAATCAAGGAGAAGAAAGTGAAGGAAGAAGCCAGCACGAGCATACTTCTCATGAGTGGGAAGAAACTCCTGAGTGAAGTAAAGAAGGAACAGGAGATGCAGTTTGTTGTAGTGAGGAAACCAAAAGTTATCCTTACAAGTACTTCTATGGAGGATCTTCCTGAGGAAATGCAGGAGCTGCTGGAGAATTTTTCTGACATAATAGTGGATGAGTTGTCGAGCTCATTTCCACCTATCACAAGTATTAACCATCACATTGACTTGATACCAGGATCAAGCCTGCAGAATAAAGAAGCGTACAGATTGAAACCTTAAGAGAATGAGGAGGTAAAATGACAAGTTTAGGATCTGTTAGACAAAGGTTTTGTCAGAGAAATATTTAGTCCATGCGCATTAACAACTGTGTTGAGTCCGAAGAAGGATGGAGGATGGAGAATGTGTATAGACTCAATGGCCATAAACAAGATTAACATTAGGTACATGTTTCCATTGCCAAGGATGGATGACTTAATGGATTTTTTAAGTGGAGAGAACTATTTTTCAAAGATCGATTTGAAAAGTGGATATCACCAGATAAGGATGAGAGAAGGTGATGAATGGAAAATAGCCTTCAAGACCAATGAGGGATTGTATGAATGGCTTGTTATACCATTTGTATTAAGAAATTCCATAAGTACTTTTATGAGATTGATGAATGAAGTGTTGAAATATTTTATTGGCAAGTTTGTGATCGTATATCTGGACGATATATTGGTCTTCAGTAAAATTGAAGAAGAGCATATAAGGCACTTAACATTAGTGATGAGAAGATTGCAGTGGGAGAAGTTGTTGATAAATTTAAAGAAATCCTCTTTTATGAAGACATAACTCATTTATTTAGGTTTTGTGATCTCTTCGAATGAATTGAAGATGGATCCTGAAAAGGTGAAAGCAATCAGAGAATGGTCGTCACCAAGGAGTATATTTGAGGTGAGAAGCTTCCATGGACTAGCAAGATTCTATCGGAAGTTCATCAAAAATTTTAGTGAAATTAGTTCACAGATGATGGATATAGTAAAGAAAAGACATAAGTATTTCAAATGGATAGAAGAGGCTGAGAAGAGATTCAATATATTGAAGGAGAAGATAACAGAACAATCGATTCTGGTATTACTGGATTTCGGGAAGACATTTTAGGTGAGGTGTGATGCAAGTGGAGTTGCAATTGGAGCAATCTTGAGCCAATATAATAGGAATGTTGCATATTTCAGTGAGAAGATGAACGACACTAAGAGAAAGTACTCCACCTATGATAAATATTTTTATGCCATAATTCAAGCCTTGAAGAAATGGAGGCACTACCGCGTTCCGAAAGAGTTTGTTTTGTATAGCAATAATTAGGCTTTACAATTCATAACCAGACAAGAGAAGTTAAACCAGAGACATGCCAAGTGGATAGAGTTTATACAAAGTTTCACTTTTGTCATTAAACATATTTCTAGTAATGTTAACAAGGTTGTTGATGCATTGAGCAGGAGATGTCTAATTCTACAGGAATTTCAAGTGAAACCTTGGGGTTTGAACACCTTAAGGAAATGTATCATGATGATCCAAATTTCAAGGAAGCATATGAAGCATGTGCAAATCCTTTTCTCATAAACAGAAGCCAGTGGGTTGAATATCTGATTCAGGATGGGTTGTTGTTCAAAGGGTGTTAGTTCTTCATACCAAAGTTGTCGATGAGGGAGAATTTGCAGAAGGAAAAGCATAGTGGAGGTCTAGACAAACATTTTGGCCATGAAAAAACGTTTGCACAATTGAATGGTTCGTATTATTGGCTAGGTATGAGGGAAGAGGTGAAAAGGTTTGTGAACAGATGTAATAATTTCTAGTATGCAAAGTGAAATAGACAGAATACCAGGGATGATTTTAAGGATGGAAATTTATTTTAAAATGTAGAAACCTTGGAAAATCTTACTAATCCTTCATATGCCAACTATAAATGTTTAGCGATATTTTTATTAAAAAATTCAAATTTCTAAGGATTTTATATAGTTTGTATAAAATTTTGGCGATTTTTAAGGTAAAATAATTTTATTCTATAGAATTTGGGCAAATCATTTTTAGAATAACGAATCTTTTTTGGGAAAACCATGGAAAATTACCCCATGAGCGAAATTTAGCCCCTAAAATCATCCCTATAGAATAATGGGTTGTATCAACCATTGGCTATTCCAGAGAGGCCTTGGGATGCAATAAGCATGGATGTTTTGTTGGGATTTCCCAGGACACAAAGAGGAAGTGATTCCATATTTGTGGTAGTTGACATATTTTCAAAGATGGCACACTTTATCCCATGCTAGAAGATGAGTGATGCAGAGCACATTGCTAATTTATTTTTCAGGGAAGTTGTAAGACTTCATGGGTTTCCCAGGAGTATTGTTTCAGACAGGGATACCAAATTTGTTGGTCATTTCTGGAGAACATTGTGGAAGAAGCTGGGAACGAAACTATCCATTAGTTTTTCATATCACCCTCAAATAGATGGACATACTGAGGTGGTGAAACAAAGTTTAGGAAATTTGATGAGAAGTTTGGTCACTGAACATCATAGCCAGTGGGATCAGATTCTAGCACAAGCGAAGTTTGCATAAAATGAATCAGTGAACAGAAGTATCAGAAAGAGTCCATTTCAGATATTTTATGGAATGAATCCAAGCGGAGTATCAAAATTAATAGATCTTGAGAAGAGTGAGTTTAGAATGGTTGGAGCTGAAGACTTCGTTGCAGAAATGTAAGAGCTTCATATTCAGATCAAAGAGCAGTTGAAGAGGAGCAATAGTGAATATAAACACGGAGTTGATCAACATAGGAGGAAACTTCAATTTGAAGTTGGATATCAAGTTATATCACATATTAGGAAGGAGTGGTTCCCAAGGGGAACATATAATAAACTAAAGTTAAAGAAGATGGGACCGTGCAAAATCCTAAGAAAATTTGGTGACAATTTTTATGAGATAGAGCTGCCAAAAGATGTGGGTATATCACCCATATTCAATGTTGCATATCTATATCCTTATAGGGAATATGAAGCTAGAGGACCTGAAAATAATAAGGAGATCCATTGGAAAAATCAGATGCCTATAGCAGAAAATCTGTAGATGAAGCAGATCATATAACGACGAATTGGTAAGAAGACCAGAAGGAAAACATATTTTGAGTATTTGGTAAATTGGAAAGGACGCCCAATAGAATATGGAAGTTGGGTAAGAGAAGTGGATATCCAGAAGCATGGAAGGTCAGTGCAAGAGCTCATGGAAAAAATTCCATGAATTGTTTAAGCTATAGGAGTATGATGCAGGAGCATCGCTAGCAAAGCATGAGCGAAGGATAGCTAGGCACACTAGCACACATTTTGAAGGATTTTAAATTTTTGAAAAAGGTGTATCATGCAAATATTTTGAAAATAATTGTAATTAAAGAACATATTTAATGCTATGAAGCTGAATGATTTCATAAGGACATCGGAGAATGTATTTTATTTTAATGTAGCTAAGTGCAGTACAGATTCGATGTGTTTGATCTTATCTTTCTATCACAAATATTTATTGTAATAAATTCTAGTAGTTGATAGGTTTTAATTCGATAGGATAGATCTAAAGTAGTTGGAGGGAAGATCCTGAAGATACCCTCTTGTATAAAGCTTTGTATTTTTTCCCAGTAGAGATTGTTGATGGGTTGTTGTTAGTCATTGTAGAAGTTGTTGAAGCGGATTTTGAACACATGTATATTTCATTTGATTGAATATAATAGAGGAGCATTGTCCCAAATGCATGGTGTTTTTATGTCTATCTAAATGAATGGATGGTAGACTTCCTATTTATTTGAAATTATCTGTTATTTCTTGCTCTTGTGTTTATGTATGCATTTACATGGTTGAATGTATGAATCTATGAAGATTTAAATAAACTTCAATAGTTTCTCTTATACGAGCAAGTGCAAGTGTGCATAGTGTCCACAAGGAGTGTGTTCACAGAGTCTATCTCGACTCATAAGATCATAAGAGATAACATGAACCTTATGTGTACAAGTGTGCATAATGTCCGCAAGGTGTGCGTGATAGATCCCTCTTTTGACTCAGAAAGTTCTGGAGAGATAGATTGAAGGAATTTTTTCTGCAAGGAGTACGTGACAAATTCTTTTGACTCAGAAGCTTAGGAGGAGTAGTGAGAACCATCCATAGAGAGGTTGATTTGATGAGGAAGACCTGTTGCAAGGCGTGCACAGGCTGAAATTCGACTAAGTGTAGAAGAGATCATTCTAAGAAGGAAAATGTTCGAGGAAGAACAAGCTCAGGAAGAAGAACAGTGAGAAATATTCAAAGGGAGGAGTCCTTTGAGGTTTCCCAGAATCAACAAAGAGAGATCTATTTAGGAGGGATTGGGATCATTCCATACCATCAGATCTGGGAAACGTTGCATGGAGGCTAGTCGCGAGGTGTTTCGGCATTTCAGAATTCGTAGCATTTCGAAGTGTTGAGAAGTGGGATCACCAAAGTTGCGAAATAGTGAGGTGAATATTAATCGTTGGCTGCGAGGAGACACATGGTAAGGTGAATATTAATCGTTGGCTGCGAGGAGACACATGGTAGTGGATTAGACTATCCAAGAGTTAGAGATCTCGAGAAGTGTTAGAAAAACAGGACCGTGGAGAAATAAAATAAAACAAATGTAGAGACAAAACACAAAAGACACACAATACAAGAGAGACAAAGATTTACGTGGTTCACCCAGTGTGGGCTACGTCCACCAGAGAAATTGCCAGTTCCTTCCTTTATTATTATCCAGTAAATGAAGGGATACAACCTACAGCAAAACCTGCTGTAACTTCCTCTTCTTTCTCTCACAGTCTCCTCTCTCAGAATACAATATTCACCATCAACCATAGCCACAATACATTTCCCTCATAAAAGAGGGTTTCCTTCTAGGGCAAAAAAACCCTAACATAATCTCTACCGTTAGATCTGTGACCTTACAATGAACGGTCCAGATTTACAATGAAATTACAATATACTTTTACAAAGCAATTTTTGCTTCGGGGTCTTCGCCCCCGAACCCCCATCGGGGGACGCTGCTCCTGAACCCCCACTGGGGGCTCGCTTGCCCCCAGACCCCCCAGCCGGGGGGATGGACCCCCTGGACCCCGCAGAGGGGGTACCCCCCCTCTGCACTCCCCCGCATGGAAGAGTGTACATACTTCTGGGGTGTAAATACTTCATGGGGTATAAACATGGCTGAAAGAAAAAGACCTCTAAATTAGGAAGATAATCAGGCTTCACAACCAACAAGAAGTGGTTTGTGGAGTGAATTAAATATTCGAAAAGTCACGAGACCGGAAGTATAGCTAGAACGTCAGATCCAAGGAGACGCATGGAAGAGGTCCGCAGATTCAGAGAAAGGTGTTTTGGTAGGAAACAGAGGAGGAGATTACAATATCGTTAGAGCCCAAAGTGGCAAAAGGATTGGACTGAGGTTATATCCCGTGGTCACAGAGGAGAAAGGGTCTAGTACGAAACTAGTACTCAACATCGGTGTTGCCAAGCGTTGGTGATTGGAGTTACAAGTAGTATGAACTTGCAGGCGACATCAAGGGGACTTGTGTGTTTATATTAATTATTCAGGGTCCGTTGAAGGCTTGAAGAACCAATTCGGTTCCATGAGTTTGAATATCTAAGACCGGGAGGTCACGAAACCCCGAGGGGAGAAGGGGGCGTGTGTGCATCAAAATACTTTGCATTCATTCTATTAAAAGACATTTTGTCAAACTTATTGCAAGCAATCTAGATACACATGGATAGAAAAAAAATCATGGAGTATTTTATTATAAGAGAAGATACCCTTTATTTTATTATGGAGTATTTAATTTTATCATGGAGAACCCTTTTTCCTAAATTTAGGGTCATAATTGTTTTACCTTTTTTCCTAATTTTAGGGTCATAATTGTTTTAACCTTTTTCCTAACTTTAGGGTCATAATTGTTTTACATTTTTTCCTCATTTAGGGTCATAATTGTTTTACCCTTTTTGTTAATTTTAGGGATAACACATATTCATGTTGCAACTACTTTACCCATAATTAGTAAACTCATAATTTCCTTGTTGCAACCAATTCATTTTTAATTATTTTCTTGTTGCAACAACTTTACCAATAATTAACTTCTAGTTGCAACAAATTTGACTAGAAAGCATATTGATGACTTTCTAGAACCTTTTGTAATAATTGACTTGTTTTGACCTTCTATGGGTTTCTAGAATATTCTTGAAGTCCTCCAACTTCACAAGGCCATATCTCCTTAACCGTGAGGAACCACGTGACATACCACATATCACCGAAAACGACATGACGTGTGATATACATATATGATTGTCTTACCTGAATGTATACTGGCCTTCACGTATTTATTCCATAATCAATTGTGGGTTCCATAACCATACCTCGGGGCTACCAGAATTCTCTACCCGACTTTCTTCAAGGGTTGACCTCAATGAAAATCAACCCAATATTTCAACAATATACCCCTTTGGCATTGATGGAAAAACTTTGATGGAACATTGGTGACATGTAAACACTTATTCTCATGCTCCCCCCATGAACATCACTCCCCCTATAATAATTCATTTGTTCTTTCTCTCTATTTCCAGGCCTCTGATTTATCTCTCCCCCTTTGACATAAATGGAAAAGGGTAACTTCCCTTTGGGGATGCTCCCCCTATCTGAACTGCCCTTTTAGGATATGCCCCCTATTTGCAAGCTTCATATATTTTTTCTTCCCTTTTCCTCTTTATGGTGCTTCCTCATGTAAATCCATGACATATATGAAAAGAATTCAAATATTCTTGTCATCAAATATTATAGCTTGGCTCTCCCCCTATCATCCTGTGCTTGATGTTGTCTGATTCATTTTGGGGCAGAAACTACTCCAAGTTTTTGTCAAAGATACTCAAAAGTCTCCTTTCTAAGTGGTTTGGTGAATATATCTACAATTTTCTCTTTTATATCGACATACTCTACCCTGATGTTTTTCTCGTCAACTTGTTCCTGTATAAAGTGAAACTTGATTGGGATGTGTTTCATCTTGGAGTGAATCAATGGATTCCTTGAGATACTTATGGCACTGATTTTATCACAAAATATGGAAATGTGCTCATCATATTCGACCTGTATATCCTTCAAAGTTTTTTTCATCCATAGAACCTGAGTACATGTTTTTTCTACAATATACTCTAGTTCTACTATAGAAAAGGATATCAATGACTATTTCTTTCTTAACCAAGATACCGGACACTCACCCAAGTAGAAAGTTGCTTCGTTGGTACTTCCTCGATCATCAATGCTACCTACCAAATCTACATCTGTGTAAGCTACCAAAGAGATTTCATTCCCTTTTAGATACCACAATCCAAACTTTTATATTTCCTTGAGATATTTGGATATCCTCTTCACTTCCATGACATGTGATTCCTTTGGTGTTTCTTGAAACCTTACAACCTATCCAAATTCCTGCATCACATTTGGTCTAGATGATGTCACATATAGTAGGTTGCTAATCATTGATCTATATAGTCTTTGGTCTGCATCCTTAGAATCATCATCCTTACTTAACTTGCAACTGGTCTGCATAGTAGTAGTTGTTGGTTTGAAATATTCCATTCCGAACTTCTTTAGCATTTCTATGATATACTTGGTATGAGATATGCATATTCCTTTATCCTACTGACATGTGTGTATCCAAAAAATAAATACAACTTTCCAAGTAAAGACATTTCGAACTCATTATGCATGTATATGGAAATGTTTTTACACATCATGTCCTCATCACTTCCAAAAATAATATCATCAACATAAACTTCATTTATCATGATATTATCTTGATTTACCTTTATGTAGAGATTATTGTCTGCATTTCCTTTCTTGAACCCTTGATGTTGTAAGTATCTTTCCAGTCTTGAATACCATGCTCTGGGGGCATTTTTGAGACCACACATTTCCTTCTTCAACCTGCAAACATAATTTTCCTTTTCTAAAAACTAAAATCCTTCTGGTTTCTCAATGTATACTTATTATTATAATTCTCTATTTATAAAATATGACTTTACTTCCATCTGATAAACTTTAATATTCTTGGAACATGCATTGTAGATTTTAACCTTGTACAATATTTACTACAAACATATTTTCAGATAAGAATAGAAAAGATGCAAAGGAAAATACAAACATTACACAGATATTTTTCCCCTGAAAACCCAGACCTGGAAAACAAGCATATTCTATTTTCATTCATAGTGATACATTGTTTACAATAAAATATACATATAGGAGGCAGTGCCATCCAAAAACCTAACCCAGTGATCTAGATTATTCAATAACCCTAATTCTTTATACGGAAATAGAAAACCATCGGCCAAAACCATGTGTCGAAAAACTGACCAACAACGGACATGACAATCGAGGCAACACGAAAAATGAGGCAAAAATGCGACATGTTTCCCGAGGGAAAAACAATCCTAGGGGGAATTTCCCTTGAACCCACACAAAGGGGTTTTTTTCCCCCTTGTACCCCCCCTGTGCGCCCAATGCAACATAGACACTACTACTCGTGCAAAGAATATAACACATACCCAACATGCATAACCTAGGATCAATCTAATTTATTTCATTCTTGCAACTAGGGACAAGGTCTCTTCAAAATATATACCTTCAACCTGAGTGTAAACTTTACATACCAATCTTACCTTGTTCCTGGTAACATGTCCATCCTCGTTAAATTTTTTCTGAAGAGCTAATATATACCAATCACGTTCTTTTTCTTTGGTCATGGAACCAATTCCCATGTGTTATTCTTCTCTATATGACCTAATTCTTCATCCATAGATTTGATCCAATGTTCATCCTTTTTGGCTTCTTCAAAATTGTTGGGCTCAACTGTGGATAGTGTTGGATTACTGAGAGGGGGGTTGAATTAGTAATAGAGAAATTTAATCACTTTTAACCATATAATCCAAGTGCTATATCAATGAAGCATTATTATCCAATAACTGCAGAGTCAATAAGCAATGAACAAATGAACAATCATACACATACACAGTACACCAGTGTTTTACGTGGAAACCCAAATCAGGAAAGAACCACAGAATGATTTTTCTTATATGTCTTGAAGAATTACATTCATTGGAAGCACCAACTTCCTTTGTTTTCCAGCTGCAACTGGAAGGAGGGTCCAACCCCCTAGTTTCTAAGGCTACAACCTGAGGGAAGCTCCAACTCCCCAAATCTCTGGCTACAACCAGAAGGAGGCTACAACCCCCAATGTTCTCCGGCTACAACCGGAAGGTCACTACAACCACCTATCCTTGCCCCGTCCTGCCACCCTGAAGTAGAAGTAGAATGATGGAACCACTGTCACACTATCACTGTGAGATATACTGCTGTAAACCTGTACCAATAAGTCTGAACCATGCATCAACCTGTACCTCAAGCTGTAATCAACTTGTACCATAAACAAGTGCATCAACCATGTACCAACCTGTAATCAACCTGTACCATAAACAAGTGCATTAAACATGCACTAACCTGTAATCAACCTGTACCTTAAACAAGTGCGTCAACCATGCACCAACCTCAACAAAAATCCCTCATCAATTTCATCATCCAAATACTATTTGTAGATCTGTAATATACCTGGTGTATATGATCACATTCCTGCAAACCTTTCTTAACTTTTAAAAACAAAATACTAGCATTTTCATCAAACTTGTTTTTAGTCTCACATGCCTAGTTTTGGATTAGTCAAC
>JZKD02S0713170.1:191888-222231 GCA_000966675.3 Picea glauca | reverse complement strand
GTGAGGAATTATGTGACGTTCCACATACCACCGGAAATGACATGACAAGAAATATCCATCTAAGATATTTTCCCTGACAAATTCACTTTCCTTCATCTCATTATTCCATAATTAAACATGGGTTCTCTTACTCCACAAAGCGTCTTTCCGTGAGGGCTTTCACCATAAGGGGACCACTTTGGAGTTCATCCATATTTACTTCTTATCAACCATGAAAAAACAATAATGAGTCATATTTACATCAAACACTATTGGGTCTATTACCCAAAACTTTGTGCTACGGGTCTTTCTTCAAGGGTTGACATCAATGACAACCAACCTTAATCAACAGATAGCAGTGCTAGATGTTTTTGTTCTGGTAAACATATTCTTCTTTTGGTTTCAACTCCTACATCTTTATTCCCAATAATATTTTCTGGTGGATGATTCTTCTACCTTGTTTGCTAGGCGTCTTTGGAGGTACTAGAAGATCTTGTTTCTCATTTGCTTCTGGTTTTTCTTTCTATTCTTCCTCTTCTTCTTCTTCTTCTTCTTCTTCTTATATCAAAATTTATTCATGATCCCATTCCACTAAATCTTTTCTTCCTTCTTTTATCTTCCATCCATCTGTCTCATCAATCGTGACATTTGTTCTTGCAATTATTCTATTGAGTCTTATATTGAAGCATTTGTATGATTTTATTTTTTCTTGAGTACCTAACCAATATTCCTTTATCAACTCAAGAGTCAAATTTTCGAATCCCATCATCTTCTCTTTTGATATATCACTTGCTTCCGAACACTCTAAAATGCTTCACATTTTCTGGTATTCCTTTCCATAGTTCGTAGGGGGTATTATCACTATTATTTCTTATAATTCCTTAGTTCTAGATTTGAACTACTATATGCACTTCCTGTACCTAAAATATTTCCTTCAACTTGGAATCTTTCAACATGGTTCTCGCCATCTTCTGTACTATCATGTTCTTCCTTTCGACAACTCCATTTTTTTAGGTGTCCTAGCTGTTGAGAATAGTCTCTTTATCCCATGTTCACTACAGAAATCCATGAATTCATGTGATGTAAATTATCCTCCATTATCTGATCTTAAACATTTAATCTTCAATTTTGTCTAATTTTCAACCATTTCTTTGTATTTCTTCAAGTAATTGAAATCCTTTGACTTCTTCTTGAGAAATAAAATTGCAGTCATTCTTGTGTAGTCATCAACTGACAACATAAATTATTTTTCACCATCCAATCCCTTCATTCTTGTTGGTCCAACTATATCATTATGTACAATCTCTAGTGGTTGTTTTGTAGAGTACTCTTTTTATTTGAACTTGTTCTTGGTTTGTTTTCCCTATAGGAAATTCTTACAAAGAGTATCTGTTGGCTTCGAGATCTCAATAATTTCTCTTACTGCTTCCTTTCTGTTGATTTTGACAAGATTATCAAAATTTATGTGACCCATTCTTTTGTGCCAGAGCCAACTTTCATCTTCCTTTCCTAAGAGACATTTTTATTTTCCAATTTCATTTAGTAAATATATGTTGCTTGGAGCTTTTTAGTTGTATCCACCAACTTTCTTGATCCTGGTTTTCTTGTCTCGCACTTCTCTGAGTCAAACAAAAGTATGTGTCCTTGATCACATATTTGACTTAAACTTAGTAGATTGTGCTTCACGTCTTCGACTATTAGAACATTTTTTTCCCTAACATCCTTGATTCCAAGATTGATTGTACCTCTTCCTATAATTTTTTCTAAGTGTTCATTTCCAAATGAAACTGATCCATCTCTTTCCTTATTCAGTGTTATAAATTTTTCCCTATCACTAGTCATATTCTTTGAGCAGTCATTGTCAACATACCATCCATGTTTCTTATGCTGAGCTTGTAGAGTGAGAGACCATTCTTCACTATTAAATTGATACTACTTCCTTATCCACATCCTTTGTGACTCTTGCTTGTTGACATTTTGTTTTGATTCTCTTGGAGGAACAATTAATCTGTAATCTTTGGCCATGTGTCCAAAGTTTTTTCATTTGTAGCATTCCACTTCATTGCTCAATGATCCAAAAATGTTGTAGTTTATGTTTTTTGTTTCATTGGGTCTTCTTGGATAACCATTTCTTGTGTATCCTTCATAGTTGTTTCTATTCTTGGTATTGTCTCTACAATTCACAACTTTGTGTCAAAATTTATTACATGAATAACATAAACCAAGAAAAATAGTTTGATACCTGGAGGTGGAAGATCTTTTGAATGGTGTTGTTCTTTTGAATCCTTCTTATTCTTGAGGTCTTTATATTGTTGGTTTTTGTTGATTTTGATTTCTGAACCTTCTAGGTTTTGTATTGTCTCTATGACATTCTTCTTGGATATTCTTTCCTTCTTCCTTCTTAGGAGACTCTCTGGTGATTTCTGCATAGCTTCTTTATTCTTCTACATGTTATGTTGTCTTGGAACTTGAGATTTTTTCTGTCTTCAATTGGTTTTATCCAAGCCCAAACTTTTCATAATGTAGCCTTTGAGTACTTATGATTTCATCCAATATTCTGGTGCTATTCTGTTGTACATATTTATTCTGAACATCTTTTCTTAAAGTAACTATTTTTGCTTCCAAGTTTTCAATCATCTTTCATTTTTCTTCCAGCTGATTTTTGAGTGCTTATTCAATTATTTTGTCTTCTTCTACCTAGATTTTTACCTTTGTAAGAATCTGCTTGAATTCTTCTGAGTTGAAATTTTGGGATCATTGTTTCCTCTTTAGTTATTCCTAGAGAGACTTGTTTTTCCTTTTTTCATTCCTTACATTGTTTATATATTTGACTAGTTCTTCCTTGATATCTACTTTTCTTTCTTCTTAAAAATATTCTTCAAAGTATTCTTTAGATTTTTCATAATCCATAAAGAGAACATCTCCATAGTCACTGCCACTATAATCATCTTCATCTAATGAAGAATTGTCTTCTTTTGAGAGGAAATTTTTCTTTTGGAATTTCCTTTTCTTTCTTCTCTTGCTTCCCTTTTTATATTTATTTTCTTTATTTGACATTTCTTCTTCATCCCTGTATTTATTATTATGAGGAAATTTATTAACAAAATGACCAATATCACCACAATTGAAACATTCAAATGGAAGCATACTTTTGTATTTGTCGGTTCCTCTTTTCAACTTTCTCATGAAGTTTGTCATTTCTTCATCTTCCTCTGAATCATCTAAATCATCACTGCAGCTACAACTTGGCTTATGTTTGTTCTTATGTGTCTTCTTGGATGCCTTGAATGTTGCTTCCTTCATGACTGGATTATCCTGATCTATTCTCATCTCATAGGTTGTGAGTATATCATGCAACACATCTATAGTCAATGTAGCTAGATCCACTCTTTCTTCTAGAGATGAAATATTTGGATCAAATATTATTGGTAAGTACTTTGTTACCTTCTCAACCACAACATGTTCTTTCATTTCATATTCCAAACCTTTAATAGTATTGACTAATTCATCAACACGCAGAAATTAGGTTGCAATGTCTTCGTCTTCCTTCATCTTCAATTGTTCGAACTTGGCTCTAAAGGTTTGGAGTTTGTCTCCCTTGACTTTGTCATCTCCTTCATAAATATTTTGAAGCTTGTCCAAATATCCTTTTCCAAAACACGATGCATAACCTTAACAAATACTGAATCAACAAGACCATTTAGAATAATACCTTTAGCCTTTGATTTGTTTTCCTAGAGTTTATATCCATCCTTGTCTATTGGGGGAGTGGTCGGTGCTTTGTATCCATCTACTACTACTTGCTAGACATCAAATCATTGTGTCTATAAAACAATTTACATTCTTATACTCCAGAATCCATAATTTTGACCATCAAATAGTGGTGTTCCAATCTTAGTGTATTCCATGATATCCTTCCAATGGTTAGGTTACTTTCTGAAGGACTTGATTTGATACCAATTGTTGGAATACTGAGAGGGGGGGTGAATTAGTATGAGTACTTTTATTACTTTTTAAAAAAAATAAGTATTGTTTAAATTTATGAGTATTTCATCAATAACATTAAAAACATCATGAGTAGTATAAATAAACAATGAACAATAAGCATCCACACAAGTACACAGTACATCAGAATTTTACATGGAAACCCAATGCGGGAGAAAACCACGGAACGATTTTCTTATATGTCAGAATAATTACATTCATAGGAAGCACCAACTTCCTTGTTTTCCATCTACAAATAGAAGGAGGCTCCAACCCCCTAGTTTCTCAGGCTCCAACCTGAAGAAAGTTACAAGTCCCTTATTTTTATAGAACCAACTAGAAGGAGGATACAAACTCCTTTCCTTGCCCTATCATGTCGCCCTGAAATATAAACGTAAACCATCATGTCACAACCACTGACACATCAAACTATCATTGTTCCTATCACTGGACCTGTCACTATTACTGTAACGGATACTGGACTATCTCATCAACATCATCAACCAACTAGATCAACTCACATATGTTATATGCCAATATCACCACAAACAACTCTCAGCCATATCAACAAATTCCTCAAACAAATACCATACAAATTTCCTCAAACATGTACCACAAGATATGCCATAAACCATGTACTAAACAAGTACCAAAACTCTCAATATGTGCATCAAGAATAAACCATAATCTCCAAAATATCACCAAGCCATGCCACTAATATGAGCCATAACATTATGAAGATCTAACCCTCAAAACTTACGCAATGACATACCTCATAAACTGTAACAACCCGACTGCATAATCATACCTTGTTGCAACCTGGAACAAGCATCCCCTTTACTTCTCCTTAGCCTCACTACTTAGATCACTTGCTCACTTAGAAGATATTCAATAAACTTGTCTGTCATAATGAAATACTCATGATGTGTATTTATACTTTTCCATGTAACTAATTTTCAATCACTTTAACCCTAATTAATTTCTTGTTACAACCACTTTACCCTTAATTAATCTCTTGTTGTAACCACTTTACCCTTAAATTGTTTTACCTATTTTCCTAATTTTAGGGTCATAACTGTTTTACCCTTTTTCCTAACTTTAGGGTCATAATTGTTTTATCCTTTTTCCTCATTTTAGGTTCATAATTGTTTTACCATTTTTCCTCATTTTAGGGTCATAATTGTTTACCCTTTTTCTTAATTTTAGGGATAACCCATATTCTTGTTGCAACTATTTTAACCATAATTAGTAAACTCATAATTTCTATGTTACAACCAATTTATTTTTAATTATTTTATTGTTGCAACAATTTTACCCATAATTAACTTCTAGTTGCAACCACTTTGACCAGAAAAAATCTTGATGATTTTTTAGAGGCTTCTAGAATAATTGACTTCTTGTTGACCTTCTAGGGGTTTCTAGAATATTCTTGAGGGTCCTCCAACTTCACAAGGCCATATCTCCTCAACCGTGAGGAACCACATGACATACCACATATCACCAGAAGCGGTATGACATGTACTATCCATCTATGATAGTCTTACCTGCAAGTATACTGACCTTCATGTCTTTATTCCAAAATCAATTGTGGGTTCCATAACCATACCTTCGAGGCTAGTGGAATTTTTTATCGGACTTGCTTCAAGGGTTGACATCAATGAAAATCAACCTAATCTTTCAACACACAATGACAAATATCTAGTGGTTGCTACAACGACTGCAAATGTGTAATTTTGTTAAAATTAATTTTCCAAATTGCATAAAATTAATAATTTTTGGATGATTTTGAGAATCGTTATGATTGGGTGATTCTAAAATCCTAAATTATAGCTTGCTCGAACCAAATGTTTGGGCTTGATTTTTATTTTGTTAGAAAATTTCTTTGTATCTAGGTTTAATGTCTTTTTCATATTGAAACTTTTTTTTTCTATGTTTCTAAGATTTATTCGGGCATTTGATGAATATTTCTATTTGGTGATTCTAAAATCTTAAATTATGGAATGTTTCACGCTAGTTTTTGGGTTTGAGTTTTTATTTTTTCATATTTTTGTTAGAAATATTTTTGGTATTTGGGTTTAATTTCTTTTTCATTTTGAAACTTCTTAAGGTTTCAACTTTTTATTTCTCATAATTGAGAGTGGATCAAGAGAGTCAAACATGTGACCTCCCCAACTTTGGGGGAAAGATATCACATATGGCTCATGACTGGGATAAACCTCAAGACTGCAAAACTCCATGTTGTTTAGGTTTACACTCCTTTTTATGTTAAAATTTATTATATTTTAATTTCTTGTTCATATGGATTAATTGAGATATTTGGGAAAAGTTTTAAATTAAGTGGTTTAAACCTATTTATATTTGTATCCTTGATAAGAATCCTAGGTATTATTTTGTGTCATTTATGGATTAAATTTGATAGCTTAAATCATGCCCTATACTGACTTGTAATGTAGGTATTTGGCTTAGATTTTCTCATCTTCATATTTTTTATTGAAAACTTGATTGATTTGAAGTTTTCCTTAATGCATTTTGAAATTTCATATTGCGTTTTAACCATGTTCCTAGATTATTTATCGATAGATCTAAGTGTGAGAAATGTTTGTAATTTCCATCATTTTATATTTAATAATTTTGACTGTCAAAGTTTTGTAAATGGGTGCATTTCAATGTTGGAAGGTTTACAGTTGGGAGTAAGATTGTCATTGATGGAAAGAACAGTGATGGCAAAGATCAACATGATCAACAGCGCAGTAATAATGGAAGAGGAGTAGAAACAATGAACGTTGGATCTTATTCAGAATCCCTGATGGTCGTCAGATCTGTTCGTAGACAAGAAGAATGCACATAAGAGGAGGATAGATCTCAGGCGTCAGATCTAAGCATAAGTTCTGACCATTGTTGGATCAGGAAGAACCTGCACGTTCTTTAAATTGCAATATTGAAGTGGTGGTCCAACTCCATTTCGGAGTTTTGGCTATTGGGATTTCGGATACCAGAAGTTGGAGTGTCGAAACACTTTGCAACAAGAATGATGAAATCACGATATGCGAAATCGCGATATAATATGAGCCATTGAATCAAGATCAGATCTAGACCGTTGAATCATAGGACAAGTGGCAAGTGATTGGAATTTCGTAGGTCGAGAAATTCAAAGGAAAGAGGCTCAAACTCGCGATATGCAAATTCACGAAAAGATATTGACTGTCAATTCACCAAGAACGTGAACTGTCGATCTGAGATCCATCTCGGAGCTTCACCTATCGCGACTTGGAGTGACAAGAACCTCCGTCACAGGAATCATGAGATGTGAATTCATGATAGGATCTATATCGTCAACTCACCAAGAACGTGGATCGTCGATCTGAGCTCCATCTTGGAGCTTCGCCTATCGCGACTTGGAGTGACGAGAACCTCCATCACTAGAATAGCAAGATGCGAGATCGTGAAAAAGATCTGGACCGTTGATTCATCAAGATCGTGGAACGTCGATCAGGGTCGATGAAGATCATGAGTTTGTTGTGCCTTTTAGCATAACCTGTGGTCACCGCATGTGGTCATGTGGAGGAAGGACCTAGTGCAGATGAGCTCCAACTCAGAATTTCAGGGATCGCATCTGGGAGTGTCGAGACACTGGATCATACGAATGTCAAAATACTGAAAAGGTGAATTGTTGGTGTAACCGATGGTCACCGCCTGTGGTCATGTAGAGGAGGGAGCTAGAGAAGCCAAGCTCCTTTTTGGAGCTCGTGACATGGAGACTCAAGATGTGTCATCGCATAATCTCCAAATTGCGAAAGTACGAAATGGGTAAATAACGAAAATACCCTTCACAGTTAATCCAATGATGGAGGTGAACATAAGCATGATCAGAGGGCTAATGTTGATCCTCACAGTGTAATTGATTGAAACCATTGATGGTTTCTACCAGAAGATGCGAAGAGACTTCTGTGTGATTTCCAGAGGAGCTGAAGAGTTACAAGGAATCTATAAGTGGAATGAAGACGATTTATGGAGGAAATTGACAGCTGGATGAGGGTTGGATCTCATAACTGAAATAGAAAGGATAAGCTCAACTATGCCATAGAAGACGAAGAGTCTCAACTGCCAGAGAGGCTGAGGAATCTCAAAATAACACCCAGTGATGTTGAACGCGTGGGAAAACCACCAAAGAAGCTGAAGAGTTGTGATGATCAGGTAGAGCACTTGAGAGGTGGAGGATATCGGTGTGGTGTGAGAATGCAGAGGATTGTGCACATTTCATGCACAAGTAGCACAGAATCTATAAGTACACGGTACAGAGAAGAGATGCAGTTGGGGTTGGATTTGTTGTGGTTGTTGTTGTTGAAGGTGATTCATGCATGAAGAAGGAGGAGAGTGCAGCAGCTGAATTTCATAGAAGAGGAACTGTGCAGTGAATGGAAATGGCACACAGAGCATAAAAAGAAGAAGAACAGACAGTGCAAGTCATGTATGCAGGAAGGCAGTGAGGTAGACAGAGCAACGAAATGCAGCAGAACAGTGATGAGTCTAGTAAGCCACTGGTTAACATTATATCACTGTAATAAGTTTTAGTAGCAAAGATTTATAATCCAAGGTGGTAGGGAGGTGTTAGGGAGGACTCTTGTCCTCAGAGGTTTAACTGGGTGCTTGAACATAGGGAGTTGTAGCTTCCATCTGGTTGTAGACAGAGAAACCAGGGTGGCAGGGTGGTGAAAGGGAGAACTCTTGTTCTCTGTTATATAGGTTGGTGCCTGTATGATTGGAAGTTGGTACTTCCATCTAGTTGGTGGTAGAGAAACCAGGGAGTTGGTACTTCCTTCTAGTTGGTGCTAGAGAAACCAGGGAGTTGGTGCTTCCTTCTAGTTGGTGCTAAAGAATCTAGGGAGTTGGTGCTTCCTTCTAGTGGGTGCTAGAGAAAACAGAGAGTTGGTGCTCTCAGCAAGTTGCATCTTGCAAAAACAGAGGTTGTAGCCTCACAATGAGTTGGTGCTCATATGTATGATAATTTAAAGAATGTACATAATACTTATCATATAAAGAAAAAGAGGTTTTTACCCTGTATGGGTTTCCTCGAGAAATATTTGTCTCTGTGTTTCTCATATATGTGACTGATGCTGAATGTGCCATTGTTTATTTCCCTACATTATTGTAATCATCATTGAGTGCCTTGTAAAGATTTTAAAAGAAGCATAATTGTTTAAGCACGGTAACAACTGATGCACCCCCCCCTATCAATTGTCCAACATTCCATGCTCTCAAGAGTAATATTAAACATCAAATATGATTAGCTAAAACTTGGTTAGTGAGTGAGTGTAGGATTAATGCTCCTTTGTACATTTTTCCTTGTTGTTGAGGCCTGTATCATGTTAAATTTATATGGCCCCACTTAAATTATCACTTGACCATGGGTTGAGAAATGATATAGCTTCTGCAAATAATACCTTCTAGACATCATATTCCGAGAGAACCAAACCAACATTATGTTGGTCCCATTGGATTAGAGATGTAACTACCAATGGTGCACTGTGGAATCTATTTATTTTCTTCAATTGATCTTCAAATTACTGAATTTAATGGATTCTCCCATTATTGACGTCGTAGTTTTTTAATTTGTAAGAAATTATTTTGATCATCACACCATCTGGCTCTGTAATATTGTTGTCCTCATACAACAATTTGCAGCGACATTGTTCACAACACTATTCACTTTTCTAGATCCCATAAGATTCATGATTGTATCTTTGCAACAACATAGATATCCACTTGTGATTGTGAGTGATGTGTGTTATCAGACTAATCGGTAGGTGCAGACACTAACAGATCTCCCTAGATCCACCTTGATCTAGAACAAAACAGGATAGGACAAGACTCTTTCCCTAAGTTTTGACCATTGAATTAACTAGTAGAGAAGAATGAGTAACATAGCTTTATATCGCTTCCTAGGGTCTTTGTTTCTCCTGCTTCACTCTGGTGCTCTCGTGAGGTCAAGACCAAGACAACACAAACCAACCAAAGTGAAGATAGCATAATATATTCAATAGTTGACTTATGCGTATGATTAAGGAATTACGCAATAAAGTGAGAATAGCTTTATGGGAAAGGGACATGTCGTTGTATCATATTAATGGAAAGTAAAGATTACAACCCGATCACCTTGATGTCGCAAGATTCCTTTCAATGTCTCTTGGATCCAACACACACGCTTGCTCAATCCTTGCATGAAGAAGATCAAATCACCTTGATAGACTTTGCTAGAGTCTCCAAGCTGTTGTTCAGGCTAAGTCCTTCACACAATTATTTCACCAATTCTCCAATGAATCTTGCTTAACCTTTTCCATGAGAATTCTCTCAATATATAGGAGAGAGTAAAATAGTTACTTGGATAAGAATGATCCCAAAATATCAGGGAATCCAGTACAAGGATAACCATTCGAATGCCAACCCATCCTTCTAGAAGATTGCCTTCTAGAAACATCGAGAATTCATCTTTTTCCATGCTTTAGGAAGAGTTCGCACCCTAGATATTCATCAGAATGTGAGAGGTTCACACCCTGGCTTAAGGCAGCCTGTGAGAATGGGTCATTCTCACATCTTGTTATACTAGCAGCCTGCGAACCTCCTTCAAAAATGAGTTTTCTGGGAAGAGATGAAAGTAACTTTTCTCAGGATAAAGTTCTTATGAAGGGCCTGAGTACACCATCATCAATACACCATCATGACGACCAAAATCATGGGTAACAGAATGCCCCCCAAAGTATGAGGTTAGAATCAGTGACAACCGAAATACTTTGTAAATTGAGCATGTGTGTATGTCAGAGACCAGGAGTGCACCTAATCGGAAACCTGTGAACAACCAAGCATCTGCAGAATATCATATATACCAATTATGAGGTAGGAATTCCCTTACTCAGATCATAGACTGATGACAATTGTAGACCCGGGTCATGGCCACCAATCATACACTGTGGATCCATGCCGTCAAAATGTAGCATAGCCACCAGAAATACACTGTGGATCTGTGTGAAAATATTCAAATTGAGACGACATAGCCACGAGACATACACAATGGATCTATGTGTTGTAGATCATACATATCCCATCACAACCTGGACAAAGAGATGATATCCAGGGTCTTCAATCTCATCGCCCAAAGTATGAATCTAACTATGTGATTACATGTGTTGAAGTCGAACATGGAAGAAACCACTTGATTACCGGTCATTGATGAAACCGTTAACAAGTACGAGGGAAATCACCATTAATGTCAATGATTCCCAAGGTACATAGTACAATCCCTTGAATGTGAATGAATGATTTGAAGTCGAACATCTGACGGAATCTTTCGATCAGAGGTCAATGATGTAACCCACTGTCGAAAGCGAGGAAACCTGCCATTGAGGCATGCAAGTTCCAAGGTACCAAATAATTTCTAAGTCTTGTACCTGGATAATGAGCTGGAGTCGAAGGAACAAAACTCGTCACAGGAGGGCCTTGATGTATCCCTCATCAATGACACAAAATGAGTAACAGATTTTGAAGGTGAAACAGAGTATGATGTAAGTCGAACTGGACACAGGGAAGGCCAACATGAAGAGAATGGATAACTGTAGATGGCCGACTCAAATGAGGTCTCGGATGGACTTCTCTTGAACATATGAATGACACAACCAATGATTTGGAAGCATTGACTCAAAGACAACACAGGGAATGATCTTGTAGCAAATCGAATGAGAGACAAATGGATATCCCAAACTGGCTTCAAATATAATGAATAAGGAGTGTCATGTTCAAGAGCGACACTTACTGCCAACTAATATGAAAATGAAAACATATCCCTTTCCCAAATTTTCCCCCACCATTTTTGGCGAGTACCTCTTTATTTTTACGCAAGCTTGAGGAGGATAACATATGCTTGTTGATGTAAGCTTGTCCTTTAGACGAGTCCCTCGGAGAATGTTTAACGAACCCTAGGAAGGAGTGATTTTGTCCCATTACAGGTCTGTCGATGTTTGTTTAACGAGTCCAAAGATAGAAAACTAGAAGGTTTTTCATGATTATAGAGTTTGGAAAAACACTTAAAAGAGAACTCTCTCACTTCCTTTTTCATAAAATAGTCTGATGAGACCGAAAAAGAGATAAATTATCGCTCACCAGACACTTTCTTCAGATACTTTATCGAGCATGAAAATAGCAAGATCGCTCGGCTATATTTTCATGCTTAGAGAGTCTGAAAAGAGCTTAAAGAGGACTCCATGGGGGTTCCTTTTTTGTATATCCTTATTGAGCCTGAAAAACTGATAAAAGTATGCTCAATCATGTTCTCATGTATTTTCGAGCGCAAGAACGGACAAAGACCATGCTCGAGGTTTTATACAAAAACCATAAAAAACAATCAAAACATGTGATGGAAAAGAAAAATTATGTCTGCATCCGGTACATGACCATAAAAGTCATTACGTCTACAAAAGTTACACTCAACTGGGCATTAGGAATTAGGGTTTGATAAATAAATAATTATTAAAACACCAAATAATATGGTAAAAGTAAATAAAAAGGAGTAAAACTCTTTTCTACCATATCATTTTTCACTTTTCACTATTTGAGCCCCAAAAAATCCTCTTTTACCCTCAAAGTTCGGCATCAGATTGCGAGAGTTACGAGCGTCCATTCAGCGAGCCGTTAGCAACAGTGAGGTAGGCTCTTTGTCCTTTACCTTTTCATGGTTTAATTTTTCATTTCCATTGGTTAAAAATTCATTTCTAATTTGATTTTGCAAGCCCTACTTACGCACTGCCATTCTCGCAGGCGGAGTACATGAGACCTGCGAGAATGGGGCATTCTCGCAGGTGACCCTAAGGCAGCCTGTGAGGTTCTCACACTGTGCCCAAAGGGCACCTGTGATAACCGCAAAGCTCAATTTTTTTTTTTAACTTTTTCCCAATGAAAAATATCCAAATCATGAATGGAGTTTCTAATCTTCCTTTTTTGCTTCTTATGCAGGTAATTAGCCATCAAAATGGTTCTTGAATGGCATGAAAGAGAGAATGAGGAAGACAATGCTATTGCCGCAAATCATCCACCTACTATTGCTGCATTGAGAGACTATGACCTTTTGAAGTACTTTCATATCCCGGGCATGAGGGCCCAAGTCAGGTTGTTAGAGTACCTTGTGCGCATGTGGGATACCGACCAACAAGTATTCCATGTAGGGGTCCAGACACTGTCCTTAGATATTGAGGACATTTACTTTTTGACTAGATTTTCACAACGAGGGTACTATGTGAGCCTGACCAGTAGTAGAGATTGCGGGCTGCCCATGAGTGAGTACTGTCGTATACATTGTGTTCCTGAGGCTGAAAGGAAGAAAGATAAGGTCTCTATTTGGGGGGTACGGGATGTGACCCTCTGTACTATATTGTTTACCATAGCTTGGATGGCAGGGAGTTTTGCTCCTCACATGGAATTATAGAGCTACTTCTAGTATGCTATAGAGTGCACTAAACCTCGAGTTTTCAACTAGGCAGATGTTTTGCTTCGCAGTATGAAAAAATAGTTGACAAAATGCAGACAAGATGACCTGAAGCAATACAGATATGGATCTTTGTTAGTGTCCTTCTTCCTGGAGAGGGTTCCATTACTGAGGCTACAGGTTGATTGGAGTTTACTGGCTCCCAGGGACCCAAGGATGCTGAGATGGTGTCAGCTATGGCCCGGCATGTAGCTGGACCAATTATTAGGTATGATTATACCTTCTTTGGTTGGTTGCAACCACATATGTTGATGGTTGACAACTATGCTTATGCCGAGTTGGATTTCCGAGGATATCCAGACTTAGTACTGCCAAAAAATTCTCAATGGGGAGACCTTGGTAAGAAGTATACAATTTTTTTTTCTTTTAAATGTTTTTGTGAATTTTTGTCATATGCAAATGTTTTTTATATGTTCGTTCAAAGACTAAATACAAAAATCGTTTTTAATGACACAGATGTTGGACCATACCAACCTCCTGGTACCTCTCCCATTCAACGGCGAGGAGAGGTAGTGCCAGCGCCACAATATGCCAAGGACAATCAAGTAGTGGAACAAAACCTGGAGGGCTTGACCGCTGATATTCCAGACATGCCTCTTGAAAAGGTTCCATGACGCGATCAGTGCCATATAGTGGGAGTGTCAGGGTCCATGAGTCGACTGCTCCGTAGAGTTTCTTAGGAAATCGTGTGTTACCATGAACGTCATCCATGAAATCACTTTGTATAAGCTATAAGCTTCAGTTTTTGACATTTTGGTCTTCGGACGAAACTTTTTGTAAAAAACTCTTTTGATCATTATATATACATATGGATTCTACTGGTTTATCATGTGTTGTGTGAACATTGATGTGATTGATTTATAAATGATTCAAATGTCTGTCTAATACATAGTTATCTAATGCATCGGTTAATGTATTTAGACATCTAGGAATATGTTGATATTCAATATAATCAAAATAACGCTCCAAGATGTGAATTCGCAAATACAACTATAACAAAGTAGGACTTCAAATAGTATATACATTACTTAACTGTAGTACCACAAGCTGTGAATCGAGTCGCACAACCAAATGATGAATTTTGAGTGAGATAGAATCAAGCAATAATTCGATAATGGCGCTATACTCTACAATATTGTTGGTCGCACAGTCGAGACATACACCTTGTAAAGAGACAAGTTCGTTTGTAGGGGAGTAAATTGCCCAAGCAGTGGAAGAAAGATTCTGGGTACTGCGGCTAGCGCCATCAGCGAAGCCAATATAGGGTAGCAAAGACTCTGACATATGGAAATCAAACACAACGTCACATAAGGGTAGAGACTAGATAACGACGAAAGCAAGCTACAGTAACACACAAGAAGTATGATACAATAAAAATACAAGTATTTGTGCATAGGTAATCTTATGAATAGTACTTCTTCAAGTACAACCCATTTTTGGGTTCACATAAAGGGATACCATCGTAATCTACTAACTCATAGGCTCCTTTTTCCAAAACTTGTTGAACGATATAAGGACCTCGCCACATGGCTTTGAATTTCCCAGCTCCTAACATATCCCGTTCTTGCTCATAGAGAAGAACAAGATCTCCTTCGGAGAAAATGCGAGGCTTGACATGCTTGTCGTATTGGGCCTTGGCACGCGTTTTCTGAGCTTCTATGACTAGGGTGGCATCACGTCGAGTTTCGTCTAATCGCATAAGATACAATAGACGTTCTTCTTCAGCAGAAGTGTTGGGTAGGAGTTCAACGGCTAGTTTTAAAGAGGGTATCTTGTATTCAATCGAAAGAATGGCTTCCACACCATAGAATAACCGGAAAGGTGTAAACCCAGTAGCAGACTTGACGGATGTCAGGTACGCCCACAATGTGGAAAACAAAATTGTGTGCCAACTTGTTTTATGAATCCCTATCATTCATCAGAGCATAGTTATGAGAATTTTATTAATTTCTTCAACTTAGTCATTGGCTTGTGGGTAATAGGGTGTTGAGTTATCATGGCGAAGACCCAACTTTTCAGTAAGTTCAGACATCATTAAATTCCTGAAGTGGCTACTGTGATCAGTAATGATATCTTGGGGAACACCAAAATGAGCTATGACATGATTAAAAATGAACAATGCTGCGGTCTTTCCAGTGTTGTCAATTGTTGTCATCGCCTCGGCTCATTTCGTAAAGTAATCGACCGCTACAATAATGTAACCATGCCCCACAACCGAGTGAGGGTGACATGTCATGAAATTGATGCCCCACTTCACAAAGGGACCAACAGAGACCATAGGGTGAAGAGGAGAGGGATGTGACCGTATCTTGTTGTTATAGGTCTGGCAAGCATGGAATTTTTGAACAACAATTATACAATCGTTAAATAAAGAAGGCCAAAAATACCCTGCGCGTAAGATCTCTGGGCAGTAGCATACCCATACATATGACCACCACAGGCTCCAGAATGGTAGTCATTCAGAGCTTTCTCGGCTTCGTCGAACGTTATACAACGTTGAAAAACAGAGTCAATGCCCTGGGGATAAAGAGTATCGCCGAGGATAATGTATTGGCGAGCTTAGTATCGTATTCGATGACGTTCAGTACTGGACAAAGTTGGCCAGAAAGTCTGGGTTTGGAGATATATAATGATATCACAATACCAAAGATCGTCAGTGCTAATAAGAAAAAGAGATTCATCGGGTAACGAATTAGCTGCTACATTTTCCGTTTTAGAATAGGGAAAGTCGCATATCAAATCAACAAACACTAGGGACTTCTTAGACTTGGCATGTTTGAATTCCAAGTCAAACTCCTGGAGTATCACAATCCATTTGGAGTATTTTCCCCCTAGAAATTGACGTGTAAGAATGTGTTTCATAAGGTTGCAATTAGAAATCACCGTAGTCTTGCACGAGAGGATATAGTGCTGGAAGCATTGGATGGCTTGGACGGTAGCCAGGGCCAATTTTTCAACATGTAAGTACTTGATTTCGGTAGGTGTAAGACTTCAACTCAAGTAATAAATCACATGTTCATCGTTAGCATCATCCTCTTGGACGAGAACCATACCAATGGTATAATCTAAGGCAACAAGGTAAAGGAAATAATCGCGACTGTAGTCAGGGGGGAAGAGAAGTGGAGTGTGCATTAAGGACAATTTCAAAGATTCAAAATATTTGTTGGCAATGGAATCCCACACGAACTCGGACCCCTGTTTTAATAACCATGTAAATCCACGAGTTGTCTCAACATAATTTGGAATAAAACAACAAATAAAGTTTTATTTCCCTTGCAAACTTTGCAACTGGCAAGTGTAGAAGGAGGAGGGAGATTAAGGATCACCTCAACCTTTAGAGGATCCACCCGGATCCCTTGATGTGACACGATAAAACCTAGAAGGTGGTTGGATTCAACGCAGAAAACACACTTATGGGGATTCAAACATATACGATAGAATCAACAACGAACGAAAATGGCTCAAAGGTGGGTTGGGTGATCGACGCGGCACATCGAGTGAGTGGGTAAATCGTCCAAGTATGGTTGAACGATGTTCTTGATATCATGAAAAGCATAATACATAGCGCGTTGAAAAGTTGTGCCAGCGTTCTTAAGACCAAAAGGAAGTTTTTGATAGGCAAAATTACCCCAAGGACAAATAAAAGTAGTCTTATGTTGATCCTTGGGAACAATGTTGATTTGATTATACCCGGAGAAACCATCCATGAGAGATAAGATTTCACTTCTGGCGCAATCATCGACAATCTGATCGACGAAAGGGGTAGGAAAGTTGTCTTTGGGACAAGCTTTGTTGATATCCCTATAATCAACGTAGACATGAATAGTGCCTTTCTTCTTGTCAATCGGGAGAAGATTGGAAACCCAGTCTATAAGAGCCACCAGATAAATAAAGCCGACTTTTAGAAGCTTCTCGACCTCGAGTTTGATAGCAACCGCTTTACGTGGATGAACGGGACGAAGGCGTTGCCTGACTGGCTTAGCATCAGGGTAAGTCTTGATTTCATGTATCATAATGCTAGGGTCGATACCCGACATTTCTTCGTATCTCTAGGCAAAGATGTCACGAAATTCTTTGAAAAGAGACATGTAGGTGAAAATCTCGTCAGGGGAACAGGAAGCTCCGATATGGACATTTTCAATGATTCCAGGTTTGACTGAGATGTCGAGGGGAATCGTGGGTGAGATATTGCTTAAGTTCCCTTCAGAAAACACATCATGTGTGGACCCGGGAATAGTAGAGATGACAACAACGGTCGACAGAGTCGAGATCCGTTGGTAGTTATCAATGGTATTTTCTCCAGAAAGAGAATGGAACGATGATGTTCATCATCCCAAGGGGTTTCCTCCATGACGAACATGATCATCTCATCAGTAGGAAAAATGACACGAAAAGGATCAGGAGACAAATCACTAGGAGAGGAGGTAGAAGGAGTTTCTGATTGAATGGCTTGATAGGCGGATTCAACCGGACTTAACGGCATTGCGTCGCCGTAACGAAGATGATCTCCAGGGTCGGGTACTATCCAAGGGTCATGAGACGCAGGAAGCTCATGAATCGAAGAGGAGATCATGTTGATTGAAGCAATAGATGGGTGTGGAGCATCGGGTGGTGGAATGGGGAAAGTACCCATGAACGAAGAGTCTTTGATAAGGAAAACACTAATGTTCTCATAACCCGGTGGGGTTTTAGCGATAAATGGCACGTTGCCAGTACAGGTATCAGAATTAAAGAAGGCTAGTTGGTCGACGGTAACAACCTTTCCTTAATGAGGGAAATGTACTACACAAAAAAGGGTCGACACAACTGCGTGGATGGAATCGATCCAGCTGTGGCCAAGCAGAATATTTTAATCAAGGGGAGCGTCGAAGACTTCCACTTCAACGTGGACCATTTTTCCTTCTAGCGTGATGGGCAACGAAGGAAGGACATTGTAGGGCTTAAAACCTGAGCAATTGGAGGCTTTAAGAGTGTTCTGGGATTTTTTCAAGGGGGGAGAGCCAATGGCTTTCCAGCAGGTAAGAGACATGATGCATGTCAAGGCACCCTCGTCGATAATAATTCGGCAAATATTTTTGTCGGAGACAATTACTTGGATCTGGAACGCGAGTTGAGGGGGTAACCTTGGAATGTGATCGTCCAAGTCAAATATTATTAAGTTTATATCCATTGGGTTGATTCCACCGATAGCTTTCAACAATGCCTTTCGTTGTGAGGGATAACTCTAAAGGACTTCGAGGGCTGACATCGCAGAAGGTGCTTGGGCCAGATATTCAACAATGATGTAGTTTTGGGCAGCACGAGCATGAGGATTGAAAGCCGATTTCTGAACAACACCCTTCGGGGGGGTCGGAGAACTGCGCCGAGGCTCTGTTGTTCGAGATGAAGAGGACCATGAGTAGGTGTAGTCACATGAGAGGGTTGAACTGAGGAAGGAGATAAATCGTCAACCTTCTCTTTAGATGGAGAATAATCTTTGGCTTGAGTAGTGAGTGCAACATTGCTCTTCTTAGAATCACCAGTACACATCAAAACATAGGATATTGTAGAACATGAGGGTTGGTCATGGACGACCAACTGAGCCTGTTGTTGAGATGGGAAGGATTGGGACAAAACGACCAGAGCAAGTGGTTTTGGAGCTCCCTAGAGGAACTTGGTAACCTTAGCACGTCGTGGACAATCCTTCGTGTAGTGATCATCACCACAGATAAGACAAGAGTATCGGGGTTTGCACTTATCTTGATTGTCAACAGGGGTAGTTTTGGTTTTCTCTGCTTGAGGAGTAGTTTTTCCCTCTTTATTCTTACCTCTCCCCTTCTTAGACTTTTTTTTACTGGCAGGGGTAGATTGAACTGCATTTACCTCAGAAGTCTTGCCGGCGGGAGGGGCAGGAGATGGAGCATTTTGAACATTAGAAGAAGAAGATTTAGGGTTGTTGCTTGAAGCAGAATGTGGTTGGGCTTGGGCTATACCAACCACGCCATCAGCTACATGCGAGGCAGCTGAAGTAGTTGAAGTGTTGGAAGTAGAAGGATGAGGTAAGTCAGGTAGTAAATCGTAAAGGGTTCCCATTTGTGAATAAATGAGGTCAAGATATTGAACATGACTTATAGCCTACTCTTCCATGACTATGCCACCCATGGAAATGTTCTTACCGATGTCGTTCACAAATGATTTCTTGAACCACTCGGCCAACAACTGATCGGGGAGCTCAAGTTTAATGACACTTCATCTCCTTTTCCACTCATGGATGTGATTGGATATATGAGTGCCTTTGTTCTGTTTGAAGAAATTCAAAATCTCGGTCCTCGTGTCATAACGAATTGGTAACTGGTAATGCGTAAGGAAAGCCATAGCTAGGGTGTTGAAATCAGAGAAGAAACTTCATGGCAATTCAATATACCACTTCGCAGCAGAACCTGTGAGGGTTCATTGAAAAAGACGTAAACGAATAGAGTCATCCATCAATGAGTTGGATGAACACCAGAGGTGAAAAGTCATGATGTGATTGTTCAGGTCCTCTCCCACTTTGTCGTCGAACTTAGGAATGTCTGAGGGTAATTTGGCTAGTATAGAAGGCCATTGGGGAGAGTGATGAATCGGATCATTTAGGATCCTTGACAAATCCGGAATATCCAAAGTGGCCAAGAAGGGTAATTGTCGATTCACCTACGGGTACTGGTGACTTTGGGGAGGAAGCCCCATCGGTAAACCAGTAGGGCCGTAAGCAGTCTGCACATAATGTGAAGACCCGGGCAGATTCGGTGGTTGTTGGAGAGGATAGTCACTCAAGGGATTGTATCCTTGAGAAGGGACATGAGTTTGAGCATTCGGACCCCAAATAGAATTGGGCATACCTGGATATGGTTGGCCTATATTGGGGGCGGGCAACTGCTATCCCCCAATCATTTGAGGAGGATGTTGTATCATCTGATTCCAATACTGGGCCAAAGATGGAGGTATACTTTGTCCGAAAGGTGGGGTTGGTCCCCCTATCGTAGGTGGTGTTCCAATAGGGATTTGTGTTCCAATCGAAGTTTGTGTTGTAATTGGAATGTGTCCAGTAAGAGGAGGTTGAATTGTACCACCTGGTTCACCAACAGGAATCAGGAAGTTTGGTGTAAAAGATGGAATAGTGTCACTAGGATTAGGATTGCCAGTGGAAGACAAGAAAGGTCTTCTAGAAGGAAATTGAGGGAGTGTTGGAATAAAACCGGGAATAGGGTGCCCAGGAGAAGAGGGATCACCAGGAGAACCGGATGGAGTTTGTGGAGGAGTTGGAATGGAAGCATTCAATGCACGGTATCCAGGTGGTAGTGTCAGAGTGACGTTGGGCGTCTGATTCATGTTAATGGGAGCAAGACTAGCTGCAGTAAACCCGGTTGGGACACTCATAGTATTTGTGAGATGGTCCATTTCAGCAAGGACAGTAAAGTGATAAGTGGTAGTCAACGGTACTGTCCCTGTCTCGGAAATCACAGGTGGGTTGATTTCGAAGACCACAGGTGAACCTGGACCAAAAAGGTCCCATCGGAAAACACCTGTAGACCAAAAAGGATCTTGGCCTTCTATGTCTGGAAAAGGTCCAACGGGTGATCCAGAAGATGTAACAACTAATTCTCCAGAAGAATTCATTCGCATAAACAGTCGCTCAGAACCAGGGTGAAGTCGAAATTCTTCTCGAGTATTGGTAATTCGAAAAGGTTCTAGAGAGTCAGTTTGTTCCACTTGTGGCGTGGTAACATCTTGGACCTCACTCTGCTGAGGAGATCCCTCAGGTGCAGCTATAGACAGGGGTTGAGAGCCTTCAGGACGCTCTGGAGACAAACCCTGCATTCTACGGGAACAACGTGGAGGAGCTATTGTAAACAAATGACAAACTTATGAAGAAAATCCTATTTCCAACTGTGGGAAACAAACAACACCCGCTAGCAAACAAAATCTAGGAAACAATACCAAGCAAACAAGACCTTCTAATTCTGAAGTCACTAGTTGGTGATGAAATCCAACGTCATAACAATGAGATGAGAAGGGGCTGGGCTAGGGTGGAAAAATTACGTTGACGACCTGCTTAACAGACTTACACCCTGGTGCAAGCTCCTACACATAATCATGGGTATACCCTCCAAGGAGCCCAAGTGAGTTTGGCCAACATCGATTCCAAGTACTTTGAAGACTTGCCCCTTCACAATCACCTTATGTAAGAACTTAGAAAGATATGCCACTAAGGTTACCACCGACAACAATAAATCCTGGGGGGACAGTCGATAGTCCGACCCACACGCAAAGGAGGGGTATCTAGACCGAAATCAACTCAAAAGGATTCCACTCATCATTGTGGGTATACCTCTGAGTGATCCCCGTAATACGTGCAATCTCTACACCAATATCAACAAAGCAGGGTGAGTGACTCTGTCAATATCAATGCGACCTCGTGTTTGACCCTTGTGTGAGAAGGGCTTCCCAGGACAAGATGTTGGAAATGGAATTTTACACTCCTTAACACAAGATGCTACTGTGTGTTTTGTTCTTTGGAGAGTGTATCTCTCTACCTACTCCAAAGCGCTAGCCTAGCTAAATGTTGGTGTAATAGAGCCCTAGAAAAGAGTTACTAGTTAAATTTTATAGTTGTGCAACATTATTAGAGGCTGTTGTTACTCAAAGGGAGCGGAGATGAAACTGATGTTGTGTGAGACTCTGACCCAACAATGCATAGATAGGAATGAAATTTATCAATTTTCTTTCAATGAATCCTATGTACGAGAGGGAAAGAGAAGTTTTCTGGATCAAGCCTGAACTACGATACACAATTTCCTTTAAAATGTAAATGCAACAAATCACGCATCAATAACAATTCTCTATTATTTCTTTTTCAATCTTTCTAACAATTGGTTTTCAATACTTTTAGGATGAAAAAGTTTTTGAAAGAAAAACACTTTGTTCACTTTTCAAAAAGAACCTCCACCATGACGATGATAGTGGAGAAAATCAAAAACCAATGACTCAAGCAATATATAAAAACCCAATCCACTCTTTCAACGAGAACAAAAATAACAAGAAAAACAAACTAGTCTTTTCAAATGCATAAGAAAAGTAATCTTTCAACAAGGAGCAAATGATAAAGACAAAGAAACTTAACTTTCAACCAATCACTGGTCCTTAACCAATCAAGCACACTTAGATGCTGAAATCAGAGAGTATGTCTTTGCCAAGAAAAGTCAAGAAATGAAAGTCAAGAACAAAAGTGACAAGAAGAGCCTTGAAATTCTAAGACTATTCACGCATGAAAATGAAGACAAGAAAGATATCAATCAATGGTACAAGAAACTCTTATGACGCACCTAGACTGATTTGGGCAGTTGAAGATGCCAAAACTCAAATCCAAAAGTTTGAAAAAATGGGTTCGTAGGCAGGAAATACTACACAGTGCGAGAATTAATGATTCTCACAGGTGGCCCTTCAACAGAGTGTGAGAACCTCGCACTGAACCTAAAGGCAGACTGCGAACTCTATAGATTCTTGCAGGCTATAGTGAAGTGCAGTGTGAGAACCTCTGAAACTAGTCAAATTTTTGGAAAATGAAGCAAAATTTGAAAAGGCCTCTGGACCCAGAGGGTCTATCAGGGTATCCTGAAGACTCAGAGATTGATATGAAAGGAGAAAAGTAAAACCAGAGCAAATGGCTGCAAGAAAATACCAAAATCCACAAAGAAAAAGGGATATTCCCTAGTGGAGTCGCCAATTTTGTTATTGGACTAATTAGTAGGTGCGGACACTAACATATCTCCCCAAATCCACCTGGATCTAGAACAAAACAGCACAGGACAAGACTCTTTCCCTAAGTTTTGACCATTGAATTAACTAGTAGAGAAGAATGAGTAACATACCTTTATATCGCTTCCTAGGGTCTTTGTTGCTCCCGCTTCGCTCCGGTGCTCTCGTGAGGTCGAGACCAAGACAACACAAACCAACCAAAGTGAAGATAGCATAATATATTCAACAGATGACTTATGTGTATGATCAAGGAATTACACAATAAAGTGAGAATAGCTTTATGGGAAAGGGACATGTCGCTGTATCATATTAATGGAAAGTAAATATTACAACCTGATCGCCTTGATGTCACAAGCTTCCTTTCGATGGCTCTTGGCTCCAACATACACACTTTCTCAATCCTTTCATGAAGAAGATCAAATCACCTTGATAGACTTTGCTAGAGTCTCCAAGCTATTGTTCAGGCTAAGTCCTTCACACAATTCTTTCATTAATTCTCTAATGAATCTTGCTTAACCTTTTCCATGAGAATTCTCTCAATATATAGGAGAGAGTAAAATAGTTACTTTTATAAGAATGATCCAAAAATATCAGGGAATCCAGTACAAGGATAACCATTCGAATGCCAACCCATCCTTCTAGAAGATTGCCTTCTAGAAACATCGAGAATTCATCTTTTTCCATGCTTTAGGAAGAGTTCGCACCCTAGCTATTCATCAGAATGCGAGAGGTTTGCACCCTGGCTTAAGGTATCTGCGAGAATGGGTCATTCTCGCATCTTGTTATACTAGCAGCCTGCGAACCTCCTTCAAAAATGTTATTTCTGGGAAGAGATGAAAGTAACTTTTCTTAGGAGAAAGTTCTTATGAAGGGCCTGAGTACACCATCATCAATACACCATCATGACGACCAAAATCATGGGTAACAATGTGCGTCTATGTTTATTGATGAATATGAATTATGGGGATCATGAATATCTAGTTTTCTATGTGTTCAATCCTCGGACCTGTGGGTTATGGACCCACGAAATAGACTAGTTGTGTCCATAGCAACAATAAACATAGGAAATCCCCTTATGTTCGACACCCTATATTTTAATGGCTCTCTTCTTCACACTATCCAGTCATGAATTTCACTGGAACTCCACCCTTCTCGAGTACCCATTTCATGTAGATCACATGATCCCTCCTAACACCTCATCTCGTCCTATCTAAATCGATGTCGAAGGTTTGAATCCAAGACCCTACATATTAACACTAGGAGATAACTTCCAGTTGTTGGCTCCTTTAACATTGGCACCCAATATTTTATCCCTTGAACAAAAATTTAGGACCTTGGTCTTAACACCGAAGGAAGTTTACCACGTGGGATAGTGGTTTTAACTTGTAGTCTTATGGGCAGGTCGTGTATTGGTTCTTTAATCCAGTTTGAGACCCCCTGCAATCACACGATTGCGATATGTGTCCCTTCCTTTTCACCACATGATCTAATTGCAGGGGGGTGATCCATTTTAAACTTCATACTAGTTTCTTTTTCACAATGATTAAGGACCGTTGATATCTCCCTCTTATGCATGGTTAGTGTTATCACTGAAATTTCATCCACAAATGGTTACAGGAATCCAACATCTTCAAACAACTATGACTCCACCCATAGACCAAAATTACCAAAAAAGCATTTCTGAAAGGTCCAAAACTATACAACCTGTTATAAAATCAAGATGCGCTATGACTACACAGGGAACGCATGCACATGCGTCATCCAGAAACGCAGGAAAAGTGCACATGTGCACGATGTGCGATTGTGGATGCTAAAATCCATGCACACCTTAGAACGACGCATTTATGAGGTTGTTCGGCCTCCCACCCACTTCTGGTTCATCTTCCAAGTCGATTTGACACCCAAATCTCAGCTGGATCTGACTGGGTGGCTGGTCAAATACCTAAAGGTGCCCTAAACAACCCCTTTTTACACTAAAAGCTGGTTGCACAATACCTCAAAGTGGTGCTATAAAACAAGGCCATGGGTGCACTACATTTTAAAGGAATTCGTTTGCAAGGTTATGCTGCTACTATTCTCTTGGGGAATCCTCTTTTCTCATCAAGAGCATACTAGCACCATTCCATTTAGGCAATCCACATCACCTTTTGAGTGGGTTAGCTTGGGATTGTTTCACCATTTCTTTCAAGTTTCAAAGTTGTAAGAAGAGCTCAATTGTGGGCGTCCAAGAGCCCTCCCTTGGAGGAAGAAGGGACCCAAAGTCTTCTTTCTTCTCGGTGTTTTATTTTAACTAATACAATCCTTTCCATTGGTGACATGAGTCATGTTTGTTTCTTTTTATTATTTCCTTATGCTCAATAGTTTAGTTGTTCTCTCATTTCTTAGTTTAATTCTTAGATTAGTCTTTTATGTTTATTTTTCTAACCCTTTCCTTCACTGTTGTCTTTCTTAGCTAACCCAAGTAATGTTGTAAGCAACTCTATTTTGCTCATTCATGTGACAAAAGAGGCTCAATATACTGGTGACTCCACTGGGGAGTGGTATCAATTTCCTACCCGATTTGGGTCATTCTAGCTCTTATTTTGGTTTATTTAACCTGAAGGTACCATAATTGACCCAAGCCGACCTGCAAAACATCCAATTCAAAGCTGAGTTGAGAGAATTCCATTCAAAATTTTCTTCACGACCCTGTGACAAGTGTGCATAGGTTTATTGGCCCATAGTCGTGCATCGTGCACACGTGCACCAAAATTACTGTGTTATTCAGCGCATTATGCACACCAGTGCCCAAAAGTCTTTTTCAGTTCATGCATTGGTGCTCAGTGCGCCTCTGTCTACTCTGAGATCCGTACACCTGTATATAAAAATACACATTGTAATATTTTTTGTGATTTGTGGAAGGCCCCTAGACTTCTTAAAAAAATATTCCATGCATGTTGTAATCTGCACCACACTTAGTTCCCTCTCCATATAAAGGGATTAGTTGAAAGACATAGGCACTTAGGGGGTTTAAAATCATTATTTCCTCTTTTGTTTTCATTTTTCCACATGGATGGATTGATTTTACTAAGAGTATAAGTTGGAATCATTTGTAATCACATAAAACTTACATTAGGACCAGAAATTGGATATCAATCGTTGAGTATGCTCTTCTCTCGCGCTTCAAAGCGATCTTGAGAATCAGAAAAAGGTTGTAGAAAACTTTCATCTCCCTTAAAAATACTAAACCTTTAGGAGAGGACAACAACCCCCTCAGGACTCCTCTTAGTTTATTTTTCAAACACATCTCAAGATTGTAATGGGCCCATACATGTACACATGATCACAATCTAGGATAGTGTTGAAATTTAATTTCTTAGATTAAATCACTAGGGAAGTTTAAAGGTTTTGTAACGGGCCCATACATGCCCACATGATCACAATCTATGATAGTTTCAAAGCTTTCTTAGATCAAATCACATTAGGGAGTTAAAGGAATAGTAAAGGACCCACATGTCCACATGCTAGCTTCCTAGGGAATTTTGAATTCCGCAAGGTTGTACCAATGACATTTAGTTAAATAGATAATCAAAGACTTTTAAAGACCAAGTGAAGTCCACATGTAGCAAGGTGACACCTAATTCATTAAAAAATTGGCACACTTTCACTCATTCACACACAAAAGTCACTTCTCACTCACATAGTTTTCATCTCGAAACGTGGAGGTTGAAGTAAGTTTCCTCCAAAGGGATTCTGAAACACCCCACCCTTTTCTTGATGAAACTATCCACTCCCACTTAATTTCAACGAGATTGGCTCACACCCCCAATCTCTCAAACAACCACATCTAAAAAATTTCTAAAAAACTCACTAAGTTTTCCTCCATAGGAGGTGCCAAAAGAAATCTTTTAGTCTAGGTAGGATTTCGGGGATAGGCATCCAAATAACTTCCCGTTATCTAGTTCTCACATTTTCAAAACAATAGAAGTTGTCAAATATGGAACTTTAAATCCTCCAAGTCAAGTGTTCCTAACACCATAAAGCAAGGAGATACCCGTGAAGGGTTGAAGGCTGAGGTCCAGTTGTTCTGTGCGTCCCCCCTTGAGGCACCCACCTCTTGGACGGGATCCAGCCCATGACCCATTTCTTAGGCAAAAAATCTAAATGTTGCACTTTGACCGAGGTACCTAGTGACCAAATTTTAGGACATCTACCCAGGTGGCAATTGTGGGCTGCAATTGCACCTCTATCGGATTTTTTGTGGCTATTGGGAAATATCACCAGTTCTTTTAGGATATGCCCCCTCTACCCCTCATTATAACTGATTCCTTCATCCTTCACTAGTTTCTCTTCTGGTGGCTTCAGACCCCACTGTCGAGTGCTATTGGAAGGTCCAGTGCTATTTTGAGAGGAAGGACGTTATATCTTTTAGGACATGAGAATTTTTTTTCTTTGTTCCCCCACGTAGACAAAATCCACCTATCCACATATATGCTTCTTTATCAAAACACTTTATGTATGATGCACTTATGATTACATTTGATTTAGATATATATAGTGTAAAGTTCAAGAATTGCAACAAAGGCTCTTGTTTATTTATTACTCTCACCACCATTCGCACACATCCACTCAGCTAGTTGGACATCATAGGGGACCCACATAACCCCCATCATTCCAGATGCTTGCTAAACCTCCCTCCTATTCTAGGGGGAGTTCCTAGTTTTTCCAACTCGTCGACTCCACCTTATCACACTCCAGTGAGTGCCACTATCTTAGGATCAGCTTTGCTTGGGTCCAATTCCCAATGTCCACCGCCCACTCGCTCTCCTTTACACGAAAGTGGGGGGCCAAATCCCTCTTAAGGGGGAAGTACAAACCCACCTAGTCCCCCCCAAGGGTCAGGTTCACAAACCACTCACACCATGGCTGGAACTAATCCTCCACCACCACTCCAGATGCCATACTTGGCATCTCTCAACATACCAGATCTAAGAAAACTCACAAATGATCCTATATTGCATGACCCCACATGGCCTGAAATGCCTACCAAACTACCTTCAGATATCCCCAAGTTTGAAGGAAAGGCAGGAGATGAGCCTGCCAACCATGTCATGACTTTCCACTTATGGTGCTCTTCCAACAACATTATGGATGATTCCATCCGACTACGATTATTTCAACACACACTCAATGGCCCATCAACCAAATGGTACGTAGATGAAAAATTGGGATCCCATGCGACTTTCGAGTCCTTGGCCAAAGCATTTTTTACCTTCTTCCAATTACCAATCCACCATGACAATGGTCTTGAACTACTCACTAATTTTAAACAAACCTCAGCCTCACAGATCGCTGATCACATTCACGAGTGGCGTCGACGATGTAGTTTGTGCAAAGAAGAAACCACTAAACAACAATGTCTTGATTAGTTTCTCAGATCACTTGTCTCTCTCCTTGGTAAATATGTATCTTCCACCTTCCCTCAATCAGAAGAAGAAGCCATCAGTAAGGCTCAACAATACAACCTCATCTATTCACAATCAGGGTACTTGTACATAGTACTTCCTGATCTCCCAAAACCCATGCCATTTGGCCAAGATAAACTTGGGATGCCTCACTCAATAGACAGATTGATTGGTAATACCACACACCACAATGCACAACCCCAACAACCACCAATGTATGGCACACCTCAATATCCGTCGACATATGGAGGAATCCCTTACTATCCTCCACACCCTTATCAACAACCATACCATGTTTCCCTTCCTCCACCCATCAGTGGGCCACTGCCAACACCCACAATACGCCCACCTATCGAAACAAGTTATGGTAATCCCTCTACCTTATCTTATACTCTAAGTACTAGCGAAAGCGCCACGCCTTCCTATGTACCTTACAGATCATTACCACAAAATAATCCATACTTTCCATTTCCTGGCCTTCCACATCCCATAGCTCCACCACAAGGACACCCTCACACTGAGGATAATTTTTTTCAACCCTTTTCCATTCAGAAATATCAAAATTTTGAACAACTGAATATGGAAAATCCAACCCATCAGTCGAATAATGCCAAAAAGAAAGGAAAAAACCAGAACAATAACAACCCAGGCCAAGGCAGAAATGTTAAGCCCTAATATTGGCTCATTACCCCTTAATTGGGGCATATTATATTAGTAATGTTATTTTATTTATGTCGGCTTTAAGCCATTAGTTGTAATTATACCTCGTAGTCTCCTATATATACCAGGGAGACATTTTCATTTTGAATCATCTTGTACCTGAACATTTAAGTGGGGTAAAAGGAGGTTGCCCCCTCAAAGAGGCTTATTATATGAAATTATCTATTTTTCAAGGCATTGAGTACTTTTCCTAAGGTTTTTCTATGCTATATTGATGTTTGTTTCTTAACATATGGTATCATAGCTCAAGGTCTTGGGGTTTCGCTGCTACATCTGAGACACCGTGGCATTTTCGCTATAACTTTTTTTCTACAACATTTCAGAAGGAACGACTTGGAGGATATTTAGTAGATGGATCAAGACCTTGAAATCTGGAGGCTATTTACAGAAATTAGAAAGGTATCTTTGGTAAAATGTTCATCTTCCGGGTCATCTTAAATTTGTAGATACACCTTTTGTAAGATAGGGTATTTGACTAGTCCTATTGACTAGTCTCAAGAAGGTGTTCCAGGTAAAACAATCATAACTTCTTGCTAGAGTATCCAAATTGAGTGGGACTAGTTTCATTGGATCATGGACAGTCTGTAGTATTTTGGGTGTGAGTTTCACAATTTTATATCAATTATTTTGAGCGGGGCAAGATATACAAGTGAGATCTCCTAGAAAGGAAAAAAATTGACAAGTTGTGGGGAAGTTACCGTAAATTCCACTTGGCACATCCAATTTTGATCAGACCTATGGAATTGCAGAGAAGAAATATCATAGAACTACATAAAATAAAGTTTCATACCCAGAAGAGTTGAAACTTGGGAGATACAACAGAATAAATATTGTCTAGCAGAACCACCTCAAAATCAAGGTTCAAAAGTGATACTTGGCCAACATGCCACCCAAAAAGGGAACTTCTACACCA
>JZKD02S0713170.1:161295-189208 GCA_000966675.3 Picea glauca | reverse complement strand
GCCCTTATAAGGTGTTGCAAAAGATTGGTACTATGGCATACAAATTGGAGTTTCCTGCATCTTCACGAGTACACCCAGTTTTCCATGTTTCATGCTTAAAGAAGGTTATAGGAGAAAAGATCCCATTTCAAACTATATTTCCAGAACTTGATGAGGAAGGAAAAATCATATTGGAGCCTGAAGCCATCACTGACACAAGAATTCTCCAGCGGAGGAATAGATCCATTTCAGAGTATCTCATTAAATGGAGAAAACTACCAGCTGAAGATTCCACTTGGGAAGATGAGTCTTTTATACAGAAGCATCCAGAATTACTTAAGTGTTGCAGACAACACTTTTCTCAAGGGGAGGGGCATGTTAAGCCCTAATATTGGCTCATTACCCCTTAATTGGGGCATATTATATTAGTAATGTTATTTTATTTATTTCGTCTTTAGGCCATTAGTTATAATCATACCTCCTAGTCTCCTATATATACCAAGGAGACATTTTCATTTTGAATCATCTTGTACTTGAAAATTTAAGTGGGGTAAAATGAGGTTGCCCCCTTGAAGAGGCTTATTATCTGAAATTATCTATTTTTCAAGGTGTTGAGTACTTTTCCTGAGGTTTTTCTATGCTATATTGATGTTTGGTTCTTAATAGGAAATCACCCCCAATAGAACCAACCTACTGGGGGAAACCAGAACCAAGGGACACAGAACCCCCAGGGGGGAAACAACAATAGACGTCAAGGGAAAAGTAACAATAACCTTCAAACCAACTTCCCATGTGCCCTTTGTGGTGATTTTGGTCATTATACTCATTATTTCTCCCAAATCAATGATTTTAAATGGATGAAAGACTCAGTAAATGAACCACATCCTCCAGCACCGTCTGCCCCTCAGTAGGCCCCACAACAACACATATAACACCCAACCCCAGCCGTGTTGCAGAACCCCATTCCACACCAAGGAGTGATGAACACCCAACATGACATCCAGCCTACCCCACCACAGTTGGGACAATATATCAACCCGAGCAATCTCGTAGATCGTACTATCCTCCTCACTAGTGAGGAAGAAGTCCTTCTACAGACACGTAGTCGTCAATACCGTGCACCTACTGAGTCTCCTCCCATTCCCCCAAAAATAATCCCAGCACCAACGGGACCCTTGTTGATGATTCCTCTCCCTAACACAAAAACACCTCTTCGCATCCTTCACATCCCATTGCGCAGGAATGTCCACAACCTACAAGCTAGGGTGGCTCATAATTACAATCTGGTCGATGACTTAGCACAGTCCTCGGCTGCAATGTCAGTCTTAGAAGTACTTCAAACTTGTCCCACTCAGTGAAAATCATTACTTTCCACCTTGGGGGCAGTCGACCCTGCGGATACTCAACTCATCACATTTGATCTCGACAGCGGAGAGCCTCGTCTCCCCGCTCTCATCGCTTTTCAAATCCCAGTGAAAATTTAGAACATTATAGTTCATCGGTGCATCATCGGTGTATGGCAGAAACTTGGTTCCCCTGAACTCATACCATCTACCATTACCTTAAGATCTTATGACAAACGACCATCTTCTCCTGAAGGGCTCTTCCAAAATTTCCCTGTTGAACTCGGGGGAAAGACCATTTTCATCGACATTGAAGTTATTGATGCCCCACTTGATTACAATATCTTGTTCGGTCGTAGATACATGTACACCATGAAGGCAGCTGCCTCTTCTGTATTTGGAACCATGATATCCCCCCATAACGAGAAAATCATTACCATTGATCAAGTTTCACATTTTGAGCCTAACCCTTCTGCCAACATCAATAACATTCTCCCTTTCATCCATACTAATCATGAGGTGTACCCACTCATTGAAATGGGGCCCAGAATTTTCAAAGACCCATCCTTGTTAGGAACTTACCATGGTGCACCACCGCTCATTCATCCTTCCAATAAGGTATATGTCATCTCGTCCAAAATAACTGACATTGAGGATACCCTTCCTCCTAGTGAGGCTTCTCTCATATCTGACGTCCCACTAGTCAGAGAGCCCCTCTCTCACGAGCCTCCTGCGAACTCATCGAATCCAATAGTTCATGATTTCACCTCACCCCAAGGTCATATCCCAGTTTGGGAGACAACCCCCCAAGCCATTACTCAAATCCCCTTCTTTTACCCTCCACCAAGAGTATAATATTTCCAAGTAGCCGCAACGCTTACCCTCCCTAATATGGTGTTGGAAATCCCATTTTCGTATTTACATGCACCAGAGATGGTTCCTCAACCATCCCTCCCTCCCCAAACAGAAGGAATCCTGATGTAGATTCCCATACTCACTCCCACCATACCCCTTACACCCCCACTCACTAACCTCCCTGCCACAGCTGGGGGCAGGCTAAAGAAGAAGAATCCCACAGCTCCACTTCCCCCATGCATCCAACCTCCTTGCATGCTATGCAAGAAGGATGGACACCCCACCAACAAATTCCCATCTCTCCCTGATTTACGTAATCTCATCAACCTCCCTCGAGCACCACCACCGCTCATCGCTTCCTCTCGTATTGTCGCTATCTCACAAAACACAAGTAACAAAGGACTATGAACCAAATTCGCATGCGCCATCTATTCAGAATATGACCATTACACACACCACTGTCCAGCGTTACCTCAATTCTGACAGACATTAACAACGATACCCCAGAGATTTAAGCAAACACTCACCCCAACCCCTGTCACCAACATCCATTATGTCACAACCTCCATCAACGAACATATGAGATGCCCTTGCTCTCTCTGTGAATCCCTAGATTATTTCACATATCAATGTCCTATTATCATTGAATACAGGCAACGCCAAGTGACCCTGATTCAAACTCCTGCACCCCCTATAGAATCAATGATTAACCTTACCCCATCACTAGAGATTCTTCATATTATTTCTCCTAAACCAAAAGAACTCCCTATTCCTCCATGGTTCTTGGATGACTTGTTTGAGGATTTACCCCCAAATCCCCCCAATTCTCCCGTTCATTTCCCCATGAAAATTTTATGCCCAACCACCATTTATAACCCCCAGTATCTTGATATTTGGTTTATGACGCGCAAACCATCGCAATCTCATTGCATCATCCTTCCTACTTCTTCACCACCATTAGATAACCAAACAGTGACAGTCACCGATATCAATCTTTTAGCTCCCTTGTATTCCTGACACTTCCACTGTGACGAGGACATACTCGAGGAATTAACCACCCCCGACTACCCATGGGATGCGCTACACCACAGAGCACTCTTCCTTTCACAGGAAGCCTTCACACCTTCTAATCAACACCCCATATATGTAGTCGAAACCAAGGATTTTCTCCCATCAGGGCATATCGACTAGTTTAACAACCCCATCCCTTCCCCAGATGCTTTTGAAGAAGGCAATATGGCCAACATTTCCCCCACCATCAAAATAGATATTTCCATAAAAAATGGAGTCATCGAGGAAGTCACCATTGGCACCGCATGCACTTCTCAAGAAATCACCACCTACAAATCCCTCTTCCAATAATACCAGAATATTTTTGCCTGGTCATACACCGGGATGCCTAACCTTGATCCCTCTATTGTCGAACATCGCATAGACACCTGGCCTGATATCACACCAGTTCACCAAAAACAATGACCACTACAACCATCCAAAGTAGCGGTTATCAAAGCCGAGATTGAAAAATTACACACTATTGGGTTCATCTACCCCATTTCCTATACCTCATGGGTTTCCAACCCTGTACCCGTTAACAAAAAATAGGGCACTATCCGTGTATGCACAGACTTTTGTGATCTCAATCACGCTTGTCCCAAAGAAAACTTTCCAATGCCTTTCATCGATCAAATTATCGATGATTGCACAGGCCACGAGGCTTTATCCTTCATGGACGGTTTCTCTGGCTATAACCAAATCCAAATCCACCCAGCCGATAAATACAAAACCGCATTCACCACCCCTTGGGGTACTTTTGCATATCGTGTCATGCCTTTTGGACTAAAAAACACTGGTGCAACTTTCCAATGGGCTATGACATACATTTTTCATGATCTGGCTCATATCATCCTCGCATACTTGGATGACCTCACAGCTCGATCCAAAAAACGCACTCAACATCTTGATGATTTACGAATCATCTTCCAAAGGTGTCATCAATACAACATCTGCTTGAACCCCCTTAAGTGTGTGTTCTGCATCACTTTCGGGCACCTCCTAGGGTTCATCATTTCCCAAAGCAGTATTACTATGGATCCCCTCAAATTCCAAGCCATCACAGAAATTCCACCCCCCCAGAATTTACGCCAACTCTAGAGACTACAAGGAAAAGCTAAATTTTTAAGGTGATTTGTCCTAGACTATGCTACTCAAGCACACGGTTTCCTTCTCTTACTACACCATGACATCCCATTCCACTGGGATGAACATGCCCAAAAATATTTCGATGATCTTAAAATGGCACTCTCCAATGCCCCTTTAATTAGTTCACCCGACTATAATCGCAACTATATCCTCTACATATCAGCATCAACCATATCAGTAGCAGGAGTTCTTGTTCAAATAGGAGATTGTGATCATGAGCATGGCATTTACTACATTAGTAAAAACCTCTCAAGGACACCTTTGAAGTATAATCACTAAGAGAGACTAGCCCTTCCAGTCATTCTCGTAGTCCAGAAATTGCGCCATTACATTTTGCTTCGTACAACCAAAGTCATAGCAGATTCCAACCCCATGCAATACTTTCTCAGTCATCGGCAAATTAATGGTAAATTTGTCCGATGGATCGTTATCCTTCAGGAGTACGATCTCAAATTTTCAACACCCAAGAGCAAGAAATCTCTCATCCTCACCGAACTCGTCACAACCTTCCCCTCCGATACTACTAGTGCCCCCGTCAATACTGACTTCCCCAATGAACATTTCTTTTACATCACTTCAGATGATCCTTGGTATGACGACCTCCTTGTCTACCTCCAAACCCAAAAGTTTAGTAACCACCTCTCATGAGATGATCATCACCGTATCTTCCATCAAGCCCCCCACTATCTCCTCATCGGAGATATCTTATATCGGCGAGGGGTCAACACCATACTCCGTCAATGCTTGACTATTGACAAGGCTGATAGAGTCTTGAACGAATGCCAACAAGGGGCATCTTTCGGGGATGTCCACCGCTCAGAAAATCATCCATGCAGGTTACTTTTGGCCTACATTGTTTCACGATTGCATTCATGCCATGAAGCGATGCGATAAATGTCAGATTTATGCCAACAAGCACGAGCACCACCTGCTCTTCTATGCCCGGTCATTACTGCAGGCCCCTTTTGTAAATGGAGCATCGAATTCATGACTTGCACACCTCCATCCAACAATGGACATAAATACATCATTGTCCCAGTTGATTACTTTACAAAATGAGTTGAAACCATGCCTACCTTCAACAACACCACTGACACCACAACGTGTTTTTTCTTTAATCACATCATATCCCACTTTGGAGTACCACTCTAACCAGTCTCTGATCATAGGAAACATTTTGAGAATGAGATTTTCATCAAACTCTCATCCCAGTTAGGATTCTCCCACGAGTTTGCCTCACCATATTACCCTCAGTCCAACTGATAGGTCAAACAAGATAACAAGGTCCTCAAGACAATGTTACAATGCACAGTTAACAAACATAAGACCAATTGGCATCATATGTTATTTTCCATGCTATGGGCTTACCGTACGGCTGTGAAAAGGTCCACTGGTTTCACACCATTTCATCTAGTCCATGGGGTCAAGGCCACTCTTCCTATCGAGTGTAAAATCCCCACCTTATGCACCGCAATTGAGCTATTACCCATCATTGCTCCAATGGAGCAGCGTTTGTTGAACTTAGAGTTCCTGGATGAAGATCGTCGATCTTCATTATAGAATAATGAGGCAGCCAAAAAACAGTCAAAAGCCACCTTTGATTGCCATGTCAACCTCCGGTCATTTCAGGAAGGTGACCTCATCCTTTCTTACGATATCGCTCATGATACCCTTGGTCAAGGAAAATTCAAGTCAATGTGGCATGGCCCTTACATTATCCAACATTGACTCACCAAAGGCACATACATCCTGGCTTCCCTTGAGGGCCTCTCTCTCAAAGAATGCATCAACAGGTTGTATTTAAAGATATTTTACACCTGAGCATATACATTCTACATTAGTTTATTTTCTTTTATAGTGTTTCTAATATTTTTTCCATACCCCACGCCTAAACTATCATTTTTGTTATTGACATATGCCTCCTCCATCGGCCTACCACATCGGTTACGCCAATGGCGCCAGCTGTTGGACACAAAATCTCACTTCGGCTACTTGGGCCCTCTATTCCCTCTCAGATGAACTGATTCACTCCAGGGGCATATGTTTGGGTTCAACAACCAATAAACAATTCAAGTACACTGTTGTCATTGGTCTCCTCGCTGATGCTAGCCATCATCGTATTCGTCACCTTAGCATCTTACTTGACTCTCAACTAGTCATCCTCCAGCTCAACAATGTGTATCGTGTCCGCGATCCTTGCCTCTTTCACAAATACCTACAAGTTAGACTTTTATCTCGACATTTTGATTTCATTACATTTACACATATTCCAAGACAATTTAATCAAATTACAGATAACCTAGCTAACATTGTACTAGATTGGCATATATCACATCAAGACACCTTTACACACACATAAACCATCAAAATTCTGTCACAGCATATAGATTAGACATCATACACAACATTAAATAATTATCACACACATGTGAACATCACAAAGACCCCAAAATGTATATCCAGATATATATATATATATATATATATATATATATGTATCGGTCAAAAGTGCCATCAAAATGTTTACATACAAATAGAGTACATCCTGTACAAAATCAGTAGGCCAGTGAACCACATTGGTACAAAACTGGTGTCACCACACTAAATGGGGTCACCAGCCTTTATAATATACAAAACTACACACAGAGACACTCATGGTGCCTCTAGAGAACCATCACCTGTCCCTCCCTCAGGAGGTGGTTCCCCATCCACTATCGGTCCCTTCGACCTTGGAGGTAACTGCCCAGTCATTGTAGCACCTGCTACTGCTACTCGTCGAACCATGGTTTGACACATCAATGTAACCCCCACACACTGCTCTAGGACGCCCTCGTCCTTCATGCGTGACCACATGCAATCAGGCACACCCTATAGCACCGCCTCCAAGTAGCAACGAATATCCTCAAAATCTCCCCCAGCCTTGGCCGGAGGAGCATGTGATGGCCCTACACCAGGGTCGTCAAAGCGGTGTCTCCTAGCCACTCTCTCATCACCAACTGGTCTCACCTCAACATCCTCACGTCATTGTCTCTCTCCCTCCCGCGGCTCTCCCCATGGAGGCCTCACCAGCCCCTGACAATCCAGTGATCTAACCCACTCAACCTCACGCCCACGAGGTCCCACATCTGCACATACAAACAAAAAAAGGATAGCATCAACATCCATCTATACATAATACACATGCTATACTATCTAAAATATCAAAACATAAAAAATCACATCATACCTCGGTGATCAAACACCTCTCTTGGAGGTAACACCATATTCGGATCACCCCGAAAGTCCACCCCATAATATGGATACTGCAGTAGGATCTGTGACATCCGCCACCACACTTGTGCAACCTCAACTGTGAAAAAATGGCCACCCTCCCCACCACCATGGCGAATCAAAATCCTCAACCACTTCATCAGTCGTGGCTCTCGTGCACCAGGTGTGCCCAATAACACTCTAGGGTGCAACATCGGCACCCTCTCCAAAAACCATGCAACAAAGATAGACCCAAAGGAAAAATCCCCTAAGTCCACAACCCGACACTTGTCGAGCTGCCCTACCATCTTGGCATGTAGCATCAAGCCCTAGGCAAAATTCTCTCCTGCCAGTGCCCTCCCCATAATCCTCTATTGACCACCATTGATCCCCTGAGTCGTGAGGGACCAATAAACCCTCACAACCATCACTGCTACATAGTGATGAACCAGAGCATCCATAGCCTCGATACTCACCACAGAGCCCGACATAAAATCCTCCTTCGAACAATATCTCCGACCTAAGGTAGCCAACTTTCCATCCTCAGGTAATACAGGCTCCATCGGTAAGGGCGTTCATCGAAAAGGGAGCCCAGTCAAAAAATACACATCCTCCACCGTAGTGAAGGCCAGCTGCTCACCCTGCACCTTAAAACAATGAAGATATGGACTCCACATCCGGATAAATAACTGAAGGAGGTACTCTTGGGCCCGTATCAAGGGGCACTCAAAGAATTTCAGCAGCCCACAAGCTGCCAAAGTGTCACGAACTGTCGGCTCCTCAATGGCCACAGCCTCCTTAAGATGCAACCAATCCCTCTCTCTCCAGTGAACTGACATCATCCAAAATGATCGCCTGCAATCACATAATACAGTTCTTGATCAACCATCTCAAACATAAACACATTAAAATATCCAAAAAGAGATAATTTTCACACCCCTCATCTTTGCCCCCAAGGTGCAGTTGCTTAACCCCACAGGCATGAACACATGCGCGCCTGTTCACCCCACAGGTGCACACACATGTGCACCTATTCACCCCGCAGGTGTGCATGTGTGCATGCCTATCGACCATACAGAGGCGCCTTCATGTGCCCCTGTAACATACACAGACATGCATCGTAGCGCGCCTATCCACTACATAGTTGCACACCCATGGGCAATTGTTTATCTTACAGGTGCGCATACCATGCGCACCTGTGTACCTCATTCGAGTGTCCCCATGTATGGATATATGTATAATAGGCATGCACCCATGCGTGCCTATTTCCCAATCGCCCATGCACTGGGGGGCCCACACCCACAAAACCCCCTGTACGACCCTCCATACAGGCCCTGCTCACAAATAGAAAACCTAATTCTATGTAGGATGATAAGACCACTAACCTGAAGCGCGTTGGTCCTAAATCGACTGCCTCATTCTCCCAGAATCTCCAAATCTCCTCTGAATATATCTCGTCCAATCACTCTGAAAGAAAGTACAAATGAGGTGGCAATGTGGGCCCTACAACTATATATAGTCCATTTTTCCAAACTTCCAGACCCCACTGCGGGAGCTCCGGGTGTCCATTTTTCGATCCGTCTTCAGCCATGGGATCAACACCCCGTCCTCTACATAAAGACAATCCATGGGCCAGCTTTCATCCTTATCCTCCAGCAGGCCATTTGTCCATACACCATCCAGGTAGACATGCTCATGTTCAAAATTATCAAATAAATGATTGTATGTTCGGTTCCCTTCAGATATTGTTCACGTCGAGTATTTGGTTTTCATGTGTTCAGGTACTTGGTCATCATACACTAGTGCAACCCCTTCATGTATATAATCAACACTGGCATGTAATCATTACCTCTAAATCTCAATTGCATCTCCAGTCACACCCTCTAAAATTTGCCTTTAGGGTCCCCATATCGAGCTCTACAGTACCGCCACCTCCACTGCATTTTGGGTACTGTCACCCGGTAGCACTCTCCCCCACATGAGTCATCCCATTTATAGCCCCCCTTGGCACTTTGACACTCATTATGCTTTCAACCTTTAGGGATGGGAGTCCCGATAGTCTTACATCATGTCGCGAATCAGCCACATATTCCTTCTCCTCATTTTTCTAGCCTAGCCAATGGACTGCCAGGGCACTTCCTCATGGATTATTTTGACTGCACTCCCGTAGCATCATTTACCATCCATTTCACCCATCATTAGTCTACCCATCCTCATATTTCCCTCCCTACATTGCCCTACTATAAAAACTAGCCTATGGGGCCCCAACCCTCCACTTGTTTTTTCCACCAACTTGCGCCATCCCCAGGCCAAGCCATCCTACACTGGGGCACCCATTTCTGTATCTGAATTATTATCCCCACTGATTTTTTAATTCTTTTTGTAATTAATCCATTGTTTCCAGCATTTTACATAGATTTTTGTCGTCACCTTTGGTGACCTTCCTAGAAAATGCAACCCATGTCACCCTTGGTTGGGGCACTCCTTATCATCTAATCCTGTTGACATCGTCCATAAACTCCGAGTATCCTACAGGACAACTACCTCTGCTCTTTGAGTTTGTTCACTTTGTCCCGCCTCTGGCACAACTTATCCCATGTCTCATTTTCCTCCTGACACTTGAACTCATTAAATGGTTGCAACCACTTATACTTCTCATATATCCCCAACCAAGGGAAGTCTTGAGTCTCCACGCACCTCGACTTCGTCCATGTACCTCCTCATTCCCTGACCTCACCTAGTAGATTTCACGAAGCCCTTTGCTTCTTGGAGTCATGTCTCCCTTTTTTATCGACATATACACAGTTTCCATAAGGGAGAAAGTATCTTGACTCTCATTACCTCTCCAATAAGAAGTCTCGGACGACACAAGGAGACCCATAATTGCTCCCTGCTGTTGTTGACCCCCATAACATTCGACTTCAACACTTTCTCATGTTACGATGGGTCTTACTTTGCGACTATTGCAGTTGTTTCTTATATTTTTCGAAGACCTTTGAACTTGGATAGGCTATCAATTCCCACAAAATCCTTGATACTTCTTACAGGTGTCATTGCCTACTGTTTAGAGTATGTTCCTCATCAGAATTTTTCTCTACCTTTATCAAAACCGCCCCCGAGGGTGCTGCAGCTGTCTACATCAACACACAGTTTCAGTTACTATAAAACACCCTTTTTTGAGTTACATGACACGAGCATGGGGCATGCCCACCTTGTTTGTACACAATTTATTTTACACACCTTGCGGAAGTTTGGGTCCTCCAGGTTCCCTTCTCCCTCCAACGGGTCACTCTTTATACTCCCACTATCGCTCTTTCTTACAATGGTACTCTCAGTAGAAGAAACATTGATTAATTTCAGCTATCCATATGCTCCTAACCTCATCCATTAGGGGGTATCTATTATCACTGAAATTTCATCCGCAAATGGTTATAGGAATCTAGCATCTTCAAATAGCTATGAGTCCACCCATGGACCAAAATTACCAAAAAAGCATTTCCAAAAGGTCCAAAACTATATAACTAGTTATAAAATCAAGATGCGCTATGACTACACAAGGCGCATGTGCACATCTGCCATCTAGAAACACATGAAAAGAGAACATGTGCACGATGCCCAACTATGGATGCTAAAAGCCACGCACACCTAAGAATGATGCATTTATGAGGTTGGTCAGCCTCGCACCCACTTCTGGTTCAGCTTCTAAGTCCATTTGACACCCAAATCTCGGCTGGATCTAGCTGGGTGGCTGGTCAAAGACCTAAAGGTGCCCTAAACAACCCCTTTTCACACTAAAAGCTGGTTGCACAATACTTCAAAGTGGTGCTATAAAACAAGGCCATGGGTGCACTACATTTTCAAGGAATTCATTTGCAAGTTTATGCTGCTACTATTCTCTTGGGGAATCCTCTTTTCTCATCAAGAGCATACTAGCACCATTCCATTTGGGCAATCCACATCACCTTTTGAGTGGGTTAGCTTGGGATTCTTTCACCATTTCTTTCAAGTTTCAAAGTTGTAAGAAGAGCTCAATTATGGGGGTCCAAGAGTCCTCCCTTGGAGGAAGAAGGGACCCAAAGACCTCTTTCTTCTCAGTGTTTTCTTTTCACTAATACAATCCTTTCCATTGGTGACATGAGTCTTGTTTGTTTCTTGTTCTTATGTCCTTATGCTCAATAGTTTAGTTGTTCTTTCCTTTCTTAGTTTAATTCTTAGCTTAGTCTTTTATGTTTATTTTTCTAACCCTTTCCTTCATTGTTGTCTTGCTTAGCTGACCCAACTAAGCTTGTAAGCACCTCTATTTTGCTCATTCAGGTGACAAAAGAGGCGCAATAGTTAGATCTCCACCTTGATCACATGACATCAACTAAGAACCAAATCGACATCTCCTTAATGACAATAATATTATATAGTCTACCCAATGTTCCCGTTTGATCCAATATATCATAACCCCGTGACGAAACCATGTGATCGACATGTCAGTGTATCAGGATTTTGGGGATCAAAACCACCTTGTTGTTGGCTATCTATATGTCCTGGGGTAGGTCAATCGGTAAAATGGAGCTTTGTATTAGAACCACAATACTATAGGTGTCATGATGTTGGAATGTGAGCACTAGGATAACACTTGCAGTTAATTTGACAATGCATTGGGGGGGCAATAGGTTGGTACATTGAGGTCTCAATACATAATTGTGAGTCATCAATTCCCCACAAAAATGAATGGAAAAATATCCTTTCTTCCTCATCTGATATCATTTAATATTTGGATCACCATTGGTCCTCTCAATGATCGAAAATCAATCTTCTTTCTACACCTTCTCAAAGGTTCAGAACTGCAACTCTATGTTCTCTCGTTCATGGAATCTCTCCTCACACACACATTCAAGCATATTGATTCAACATGGTTTCTACACACATATTTACAAATGGATTCACCAAACAAAGAGAACACTCTAGATACACAAAATACAGATATTTATATTATCATCGAGCTTGATTACACACTAAGGGTGCTTCTCAAGCCCCAACCACTCTTTCCCGGTTTAAATCATGTTTTGTCGATCCTGCAAGATTACATTTATAATATTGAATACAATAAATATTATTATTAGTGTTGTGCCTCTTTTTTCACCTAAATGAGCAAAATAGAGGTGCTTACAAGCCCAGTTGGGTTAGCTAGGCAAGATAGCAGTGAATGTAAGAGTTAGAAACTGCAAGCATGTAATATAAAGAAAAGATTAAGCTAAGAAGAATAACAAAATTTAAAATAAAGTGCATAAGGATATTAGAACAAAGAACAAACAAGACTCATGCCACCAATGGAAATGATTGTATTAGTGGAAAGAAAACACCAAAGAGAAAGGGAGACTTTGGGTCCCCTCTTTCTCCAAGGGAGGGCTCTTGAACCCCCAAGATTGAGATCTTCTTACAACTTGAAAACTTGAAAGAAATGGTGAAAGAATCCTAAGCTAATTCACTCAAAAGGTGATGTGAATAGCTCCAATGAAATACTGCTTGTATGCTCTTGACAAGGAAAGAGGATCCTCCAAGAGAATATAAGCATCATAACAACACAAATAAATTCCTTGAAAATGTAGTGCACCCTTGGCCTCTTTTTATAGCATTGCTTTGAGGTATTATCAACCAACCTTTAGTGCGAACAAGGGGCTATTTAGGGCACCCTTAGGTCTTTGACCACCCACCCAGCCAGATTCAGCTGAGATTTGGATGTCAAATCAACTTGGAACCTGAACCAGAAGTGGGTGGGAAGCCCACCAACATAATAAATGTTTTGTTTTGAGGTGTGCGTGGATTTTAGCATCCACAGTCACGCCTCGGGTGCATGCACGCTTTTCTAGCATTTTTGACTGGCGCATGTGCGTACGCTTCCTGTATATCCTTAGTGCATGCTGATTTTACAACTGGTTGTATAGTTTTGGACCTTTTGGAAATGAATTTTTGGTCATTTTCGGTCCATAGGTGAACTAATAGTTGTTTGAAGATGCTGGATTCCAGTAACCATTTGCAGATGAAATTTTAGTGATAACAGATGCCCCCTGATGGATGAGGTTAGGAGCATACATATAGCCAAAATTTATCAATGTTTCTTCTACTGAGAGTACCATTGTAAGAAAGAGCGATAATGAGAGTATCAATAGCAACCTGATGGAGGGAGAGGGGAACCTGTAGGACCCAACCTTTTGCAAGGTGTGAAACTAAACTGTGTACAAACAAGGCGGGCATGCCCCATGCTTGTGTCATGTAACTCAAAAATGTGTAATACAGTAACTGAAGCTATGTGTTGGTGGATATGACTGCAGTGCCCTCGGGGGCATGTTGATAATAGCAGAGGACAATTTTGATGGTGAAAAATACTCTGAAAAGAGGCGATGACACCTAAGGAGTGTCGTTGGTTCATAGGCATTGATGACCTACCAAATTTCATAGGTCTTCGACAGATATAGAAACAACTGCAAGAGTCGCAAAGTAATACCCACTACAACATGAGAAAGTGTTGAACTTGAATGTGGTGGGGGTAAACGACATCAGAGAGCAATGATTGTTCTCTCTGTGTCATTCGAGACTCCTCATTGTAAAGGTAATGACAATCAAGATATTGTTTCCCATTTGGAAACTGTGTTGATGTCGACAGAAAGGGAGACGCGACTTTGAGAAGTGAAGGGCTTCGTGAAATCCACTGGATGAAATCATGAACTGATGAGTAACATGGACAAAGTCTAGGAGCAGTGAGACTCAGGACTGTCTATGGTTGGGGAGATACATAAAGTGGCAGCAACTATGAAACTGAATCTAGCATCGGGGGGACAACTAGACGAGGGTAAATTGTGCCAGGGGCATGGAAAAATGGATAAACACAGATATCGAAAAGGTGTATGGGTTGTACAATACTTGGGTTTTATGGATAATGTCACTGATTTCAAGTAGTGAAAAATTCCCCAACCAAGGGAGACAAGGGTTGCTTTACCGAAAAAGGGAGGTCGCTAAAGGCAACAACAGAAATCTATGTAAATGCGGGGAAAAAAGGGTTTGTACAATTATCAAAAGAATAAAAAATAAGTTGGGATAATAATGCAGATACAGAAATGGGTGCCCCAGTGTAAGATGGCTTGGCCTGAGGATGGCACAAGTTGTTTGGAAAACAAGTGGAGGGTTTGGGCCCCATAGGCGAGTTTTTGTATTAGGGAAATGTATGGAGGGAAATCTACAGATGGGAAAACTGATGGTGGATGAAAAGGATGGTTAATGATGCTACGGGAGTGCGGTCAAAATAAAACCATGATGAGATAACCTGGGAGTCCATTGGGAAAGCTAGAAAAATGAGGAGAAGGAGTATGTGGCTGATTCTTGGAAATGCGTAAGACTATCAGGACTCCCATCCCTAGGGGGTGAAATAAGCATGAGTGTCAAAGTGACAAGGGGGACTATGAATGGGACAAATCATGTGGGGAAGAGTGTTATCGGTGACAATACTAAATTGCAGCGGAGGTGTTAGTATTGCAGATCCATATATGAGGATCCTACAGGTGAATGTCAGAGGGTGTAACTGGAAGATGCAATTGGTATTTAGAGGAATGACTACATGCCAATGTCGATCATATACCTGAAGGGGTTTGTGTTGAATTGTGATGACCAAGTACCTACACACATTAAAACTGAATACCCAACATGAACAATATCTAAAGATAAAGAATGTATAATAGTTATTTGATAATTTTGAACATGAACATGCATACTTGAGTGTGTCATGGAAAGATGCTCTGCCGAGGAAAAGTGAAAATGATCACCCGATGAAAATGACTGTGTAAGTGGCCAAAAATGGTTCGGAAAATAGAGCTTATGGGCTCCTATACCAAAAAAAAAAAAAAATGTGGGGAAAAGGACTTATATATGGGCGGTCGACCCATAATGCCATCCCAGTTGCACCGACACTATAGGTGATCGGGTGGTAGTTTTGTGGGAGGACATGGACCTCCCCTTTGCTTGAAGAAAAATGAAGAAATATAATGAATTACATTCACGGGAGCATTGGTATGGAGTGTCAAAGGAGTCTCAGGAAGATATGTGTTGCATTCTGCGGCTAATGTGTGGCGGACGTATGGGATAGATGGGAAATGATGAGTGTAATGCCCATATTTTGCACATATGGCACAGGAAAAATTGGTCCATATATTTTGTTTGCATTTGGTTGATAACTTCGTAGTAGCGGGGGACGTACTTGGTTGAGTGGCAAGGAAAATGGATGCTTGAGGAAGCTGGATAAAACTGCGTAGCTTGGGAAGAGAAGGACATTTAGTGGTGGGGTGTCTATCTTTCTCACAAAGTGCACAAGGAGGCTGAATGTGTGGGGGTAGTGGAGCATTGGGATCTTTCTTCTTGCATCTACCCCTATATGTAGCAATGGTTCTAGCGAGGGGGGGTGAGGGTGGTGCGTTTGGAGTAAGTATTGGAATCTGCATTAGGATTCCTTCAGTTTGGGGAGGGAGAGATGGTTGAGGGACCATCGCAGGTGGATGTAGATACCATACCAGGATTTCTAGCACCATATTAGGAAGGGTAAGTGTTGCAGCTACCTGGAAAGATTGTACGCCCAGTGGGGGGTAAAAGAAGGGGATTTGGGTAATGGCCTGGGGAATTGTCTCCCAAATGGGGATATTCCCCGGGAGGGGGGGGAGATCCATGACAAGTGGTGAGGTGGTGCTCTCAGGAAACTCCTGAGGTAGTATTTCTTCAACTGGTAGAATGTCGATATGGGGAGGGGACTCAGTGATAGAAGTCTTGTCTATGTTGTCTGTTCCTTTAGAGGAAAATACACACACTTGTGTTGAAAAAGATGGGTTTAGAAATGGTGGTTCTCCCTAATAAGTGCCCAACATGGATGGGTCTTGGAATAATCCAGGGCCAATGTTGGCAATTGGAAAATCATTCGAGCTAACACGGACAAGGGGGAGGATTTTATCGATGTTGGTGAAATGGTTAGGCTCATAATGTGTAAGTTGGTCGATGGTGACAATGTTCCCATTATCGGGTAACATCATCATACGAAACACAGAAGAGGCGATCGCCTTCATAGCATACATGTAGTTGCATCCGAAAAAGATATTGTAATCAAGCTAGGCATCGATAACTTCAATGTCAATCATGATAGTTTTTCCCCCAAGTTCGATGGGGACATTTTGACAAAGCCCTATGGAAGATGTTGGTCGATCGTCGTAAGCTCAAAGGGTGATGGCAGGGGGTACTAGCTCAAGGGAGCCAATTTTCTTCCATACGTGTTTAGACATGATGCATGTGGATGCACCTTCATCGATGATACATCAATAAACTGTGGTGTTCCAGATCTTAACTGGTATCTGGAAGGCTACTTGGGTGGGAAGACGTGGTTCTCTGCTATCTAAATTGAATGTGATCAGTTGCATGTCAGCTGGGTCGACTGCCCCCAAGGCAGAAAGCAAGGATTTTCACTGCGATGGATAGGTTTGGAGGACCTCCAACACAGACATGGCTGCAGGAGACTAGGCTAAATCATCAACCAAATGATAATTATGAGCATCCCTAGAATGAGGGTTATGCACATTCCACCATAAATGCATACGTGGTATGCGGGGAATGGGTTCTGCGTTAGGACGTGGAATCATCAATGGTTGTCCTACAGTTGCTGGAAGTGTTTCTAAGGTGGTTGGGGTAGATTCGGGAGGCATACCGTATTGACAGTTGCAGTTTTGCAGAAGAATTTCTTCGCTGGTGAGGATGACATTGCGATCAACTGAATTCGCAGGTTGAGTGGCACCCAGGTTTGGGTATTGCCCCATTTGTGGTGGGGTAGGGTTGATCACTTGTTGGGTTTTCATAATACCTTGGTATGGAATGTTGTTTTGAAAAATAGTCGGAGGTGGTGGTTGCAAATACTATTGTGGGGCCTACTAAGGGAAAGGTGGTGTCGGAGGGCCCTGTGAGTTCATGGATGCCCTCATCCATTGGAGATTAGGAATTTGGGGGAAATGATGAGTATAATTTCCATACTCACCACATATAGTGCAAGGGAAGTTATTTCGAAGATTGTTGTTCTTTCCTTGTCGTGGTTCATTGTTATTGGTGGCCCCTTGGGGATCTTGGTATTGGTTTCCCCCAACAAGATGGTTGTGGGGGTCATTCCCTCCTGGTCCTGGATTGTCATTGTTTCATTTTTTTCCTTTCTTCTTATGAGTCGGATTGGTCATATTCAACTGTTGAAATGTATGAACATGTTGAATGGGAAAGGGATGAAGAAAGTTGATGGCGGCATGTGGTTGTCCCGGTGGAGGATGAACTGGCTGGATAGGACTAGGAAATGAAAAATATGGATTATTCTTTGGATAGGATCCATATGGAGTATAGGAAGTAGAGGTACTTACACTACTACTAGGGTTATATCTATGGGTTGGTGGTGGAACCGTACTGGATTGAGAGACTGGATACAACATGGGTACCGGTGGGGGTGCCTCCAATGACTGAGGGGGAACAACAGGATATGACTGTTGGTAAGGGGGAGGAGGATAATAAGGGAGTTCTCCATATACTAGTGGATATTGAGGTGTTCCATACATAAGTGGTGGTTGGGGTTGTGGATTGTGGTGTGTGGTGTTACCAATCAATCCATCCATTGAGTGAGACATCCCAAGTTTGTCTTGGCCGAATGGTACAGGTCTCGGAAGGTCAGGTAGTACTGTGTATAAGTATCATGATTGTGAATAGATGAGGTTTTATTGTTAGGCCTTTCTAATGTCTTCTTATTTGGATTAGGAGAAGGTGGAAGCCACATCTTTACTGAGGAGAGAGACAAGTGATCTGAGAAACCAATCAAGGCATTGTTGTTTGGTGGTTTCTGCTTTGCATAAACTATGTCGTCGACGCCACTCGTGAATGTGATCAATGATATGTGTGGCTGAGGTTTGTTTAAAATCATAGAGTAGTTCAATACCATTGTCATGGTGGATTCGTAATTTAAAGAAAGTCAAAAATGCTTTGGCCAAAGATTCGAAAGTCGCATGGGACCCCAATTTTTCGTCTACATACCACTTGGTTGATGGGCTAGTGAGTGTGCATTGGAATAACCTTATTTGGATGGAATCGTCCATGATGTTGTTTGAAGAGCACCATAAGTGGAAGGTAATGATATGGTTGGCGAGATCGTCTCCTTCTTTTCCTTCAAACTTGGGGATGTCTGAAGGCAGTTTGGTAGGCATTGCAGACCATGTGGGGTTGTGCAATATAGGATCATTAGTGAGTTTATTCAAATCTGATATGTTGAGGGCAGCCAAGTATGGCATATGAGGTGGTGGTGGAGGATTAGTTCCGGCCATAATGTGAGTGTTTTGGGTACTTGACCCTTGAGGGGGACTAGGTGGGTTTGTACTTCCCCCTTGAGAAGAAGTTGCCCCCCCGCTTCTGTGTAAAGGAGAGCGAGTGGATGGTTGACTTTGGGAAGTGGACCCAAGTAAAGTGGAACCAAGAAGAGATGATCACAAGACAGTGGCACTCACAGGGGTGTGAGAAGGTGGGGTCGATGAGTTGGCAAGACTAGGAACTCCCCCTATAATAGGTGAGAGATTTAGCAAGTGTCTGGAATGACGGGGGTTCTGTGGGTCCCCTATGATGTCCGGCTAGATAAGTGGATGTGTGCGAATGGTAATGAGAGAAATAAATAAACAAGAGCCTTTGCTGCAATTTTTGAACTTTCACAAATATATTTCCCAATCAGATGTAATCATAAGGGCATCATACATAAATAGATTTGATAAAGAAGCATATATGTGGATAGGTGGATTTTGTCCATGTGGGAGAACAAATAAAACAAATTCTCATGTCCTAAAATACGTAACATCCTTCCTCTCAAATAGAACTGGACCTTCCAATAGCACTCAACAGTGGGGTCTGAAACAACCAGAAGAGGAACTAGTGAAGGATGAAGTAATCAGTTATAATGAGGGGTAGAGGGTGCATATCCCGAAAGAGCTGGCAATATTTCCCAATAGCCACACAAAATATGATCAAGGTGCAATTGCAGCCCACAATTGCCACCTGGGTAGATGTCTTAAAATTTGCTCACTAGGTACCTCAGTCAAAGTGCAGCATTTAGATTTCAGCCTCAGAAATGGGTCACGGGTTGGATCTCGTCCAAGAGGTCGGTGCCTCAAGGGGAGATGCGCAGAACATATATACCTCAGTGTTCAACCCTTCACGGGTATCTCCTTGCCTTATGGTGTAGGAACACTTGACTTGGAGGATTTGAAAGTTCCTTATTTGTCAACCTCTATTATTTTGAAAATGTGAGAACCAGATGACGAGGAGTTATTTGGATGCCTATCCCCTAGATCCTACCTAGACTAAAAAATTTGTTTGGCACCTCCTATGGAGGAAAACTTAGTGAGCTTTTTAGAAAATTTTAGATGTGTTTGTTTGAGAGATTAGGGGTGTGAACCAACCTCGTTGAAATTTAAATGGGAGTGGATAGTTTTGTCTAGAAAATGGGTGGGGTGATCGAAATCCTGTTGAAGGAAACTTCCTTAAGCCTCCACAATTTCTAGATAAAACTATGTGAGTGATTGGTGCTCTTTGTGTGTGAACAAGTGAAAGTGTGCCAAGTTTTTAATAATTTAGGTGTCACCTTTCTGCATGTGGACTTCGCTTGGTCCTTACAAGTGTTGATTACCTAATTTACTATGTGTCATTGGTACAACCTTGCGGAATTTTAAAATCCCTAGGAAACTAACATGTGGACATGTGGGTCCTTACCAATTCTTTAACTCCCTATTGTGATTTAATCTAAGAAATCTCTGAAACTATCTTAGATTGTGCACATGTGGGCATGTATGGGCCCTTTACAAAACCTTTAAACCTCCCTAGTGATTTAATCTAAGAAAGTAAATTTCAACACTATCCTATCTTTGTATCATGTGGGCATGTATGGGCCCTTACAATCTTAAGAAGTGTTTGAAAAATAAACTAAGAGGAGTCCCGAGGGGGCTGTTGTCCTCTCCTAGATATTTTGTCTTTTTAAGGGAGATGAAACTTTCCTTCAACCTCTTTCTGATTCTCAAGATCGCTTTGGAGTGTGAGAGAAGAGCATACTCAACAATTGATATCCAATTTATGGTCCCAATGCAAGTTTTATATGTGATTTAAAATGATTCCCACTTAACCTTTAATAAAAACAATCCATCCATGTGGCAACATGAAAAAAAAAGACGAAAAAAATATGATTTTAACCCCATAAGTGCCTATGTTTTGACTAATCCCTTAATATGAAGAGGGAACTAAGTGTGGTGCAGATTACAGTGTGCATGAAATCAATTTTAAGGAGGCTATGGGCCTTCCACAGATCACAAAAGGGATTACAATGTGTGTTTTTTGCACAGGTTCGCAGGTCTCAGAAAAGATAGAGGCATTGTGAGTGCCAATGCATGAAATGAAAGAGACTTATGGGCATGGGTGCACAGAAGGCACTAAGAAATATAGTGGTTTTGGCGCACGTGCACTGAAGATGCGCATATGGGTCAAATAACTGACACACACCTGGTACACAGCCATGAATAAAATTTTGAATGAAATTCTCTCAACTCAGCTTTGAATTTGGCTTTTTGCAGGTCAGCTTGGGTCGATTATGGTCCCTGGAAGTTAAAGAAACAAAAAGAAGAGCTAAAATAACCCAAATCGGGTAGGAAATTGATACCTTTCCCTAGTGGAGTCGTCAATCTGTTGCACCTCTTTTTTCACCTAAATGAGCAAAATAGAGGTGCTTACAAGCCCAATTGGGTTAGCTAGGCAAGACAACAGTGAATGTAAGAGTTAGAAACAACAAGCATGTAATATAAAGAAAAGACTAAGCTAAGAACAATAACATAATTTAAACTAAAATGCATAAGGATATTAGAACAAAGAACAAACAAGACTCATGCCACCAATGGAAATGATTGTATTAGTAGAAAAAACACCAAAGAGAAAGGGAGACTTTGGGTCCCCTCTTCCTCCAAGGGAGGGCTCTTGAACCCCCAAGATTGTGGTCTTCTTACAACTTTAAAACTTGAAAGAAATGGTGAAAGAACCCCAAGCTAATTCACTCAAAAGGTGATGTGAATAACTCCAATGAAATAATCCTTGTATGCTCTTGACAAGGAAAGAGGATCCTCCAAGAGAATATAGGCAGCATAACAATACAAATGAATTCCTTGAAAATGTAGTGCACCCATGGCCTCTTTTTATAGCATAGATTTGAGGTATCATTCAACCAGCCTTTAGTGTGAACAAGGGGCTATTTAGGGCACCCTTAAGTCTTTGACCAGCCACCCATATGGATTAAGCTGAGATTTGGATGTCAAATCGACTTGGAAGCTGAACCGGAAGTGGGTGGGAAGCCGACCAACAACATAAATGCGTCGTTCTGAGGTGTGCACAAATTTTAGCATCCATAGTCGCGCTTCGGCTGCATGCATGCTTTTCTGGCATTTTTGACTAGCACACATGCACGCGCTTCCTGTATATCCTTAGTGCATGCTTATTTTATAACTGGTTGTATAGTTTTGGACCTTTTGGAAATCCATTTTTGGTCATTTTCAGTCCATAGGTGAACTAATAGATGTTTGAAGATGTTGGATTCCTATAACCATTTGCGGATGAAATTTTAGTGATAAAAAATAGCATCAGATCACTACAGATCCAATATATCCTCACAATATCACTAAGATCACTGAAAATATAAAAATATCACAACAAATCCTGTCATTTACTCAGAATTTCGAGGAATCGCGTGTTCTTGGCCACGTATATCTTCTGAAAGGTTCAATATTTTGAATTTGATTTAGGATGGGGTCTATGCTCCTACATCATTTATCATCGTTTCTATCACCACCACAAATTTTGGGTCTTGCATATGTTTTTTCAAGGTTTTCATAAAAATAAAAATTTATCTAGCTTTGCACGAGTAAGTTATATTTTCTATGTAATTTAATGTAGAGAAGAAGGAAAATGTACAATAATATGTAATTTATATGTTATGTATATGTATATCTCTTTTTCCCATGTTGGAGTGTTTCCATATGTGTTGTTTCAATAATAAGTGAGTCATAATCATGTCAGCAAATTCTATTGACAATCATCTCGCTTTCTTAAAATATATGTGGATTACAAATAAGTTTGCAATCATTTTAAGAATAGATAGATGAAGAAAAATATATATAATTTGAATCAACAACCCAATAAAAACTAAAACTCCAAATCAATCAATTAACCTATAATTTATGAACAAACACAAAAAACTATGATCTTAAATTTCAAAAAGATCTAACAAAAAATGAATCAAGCCTTAAACAAAATATATACTATAATTATTTTTATCAATTTTAAATGGATTTTATGGAAACGTGATTATCCTAAAGTTTAAAGAGATTAAATAAGAAACATATCTGGCTTTAAACAAAGTTTTAAAAACAAAATCCATATTATAATTGTTTTTATTGATTATAACTAGATTTTTTGACAATGTGACTAGATAAAGTTAATCGATCATCGTGTTTTTGGATGTATTTTTTAAACAACGTTTTAATTCAAAATAGACATACTTAAAGTTGCAATATTTTCAAATTTACAATTTCATAACAGTTTCAACTTAAATATAATTTATAGCTTTTAAATTAATATAAAGTATTGCTTCATCTTTCTTGAGATAAGTTGTGTACACTACTATAATTTGAAAAAAAAATGATTAAATTTCAAGAATATTTTGTCACATCACTTTGACCAAAGTAATAAGAATCAAACATTTTATTTTTTTAATACATAACACTGAAGTCTTAATCTAAAGGCGACTATAGATCATTTCAATCAAAGTAACAAAAAGATAAATCATTTAATTTTTCAATAGATGATTATAAGACACCCAACCCCCAAAGTACCTTTTAAGGGATGGGGTATCATAATTTAACTTGTGCTTAACCATATCAAAGCCTCTTCTCAAAGACATCGTCGTCTTTTTCTCATCAAGAGCTTTCCAATAACTGTAATTATGCTCAAATCCAAGTGTTGGTTAAAAATTTATGGCCTTCCAAAGTTTATTAGGCCTCCAATGGCCAAAATCTACCTCATCACGACATGGAACCCACATGGCTCCACATCACCTAAAAAATCCCTCGTTCCTCTGACTGGTGTTGACATGGTCTCGATGTAGCACCGACCCACTACATATAAGACTACTCCCAATCCTTTTGATATCCACTATAACAATGATCGACCCATTGGGGAATCGGGTCATCGGACCCACAGTTCCTTTCCGATATTGACCAACACAAAGTACTCCTATGATATTCAATATCTTGGGTATTATCCCATTTGGGTACCAAGATATCAACCCTTGGGTAAACCAGTTATCAAACCATCTCCTATCACCTGGTCTGGTATCCAAATTGGCACCTCGAACATGATGCACGACCAAATCATGCCACCTAGCGTGACATGTGTCCATTTCACTGATTTCCATCAGGTGTGAGACATGGCACTCATTCTCACCATGTAGTTATACCTATTGAGTCTCAACAACCACCCATTATATTTAGTTTTATTTACAATAAATAATAATGGGTCACTTTGTTTACTTTCATCTTCTTTGATTTCCATTTTTTTTTTAATTGGTTTTCAAATTAATCCTTACAAAATAAATAAATGTTAAAAATTAAAATAAGCAACAACATCATTGAGAATGTCTTGACCTATCTACATCCTGGTATCCTAACCTCTCGATACCTTGATAAATTGACGAGATGTTTCTACAAGAGCAGTCATGGTCTTGTTTTACAAAATTTTACTCACCTCAATCAACATCCTGGTATATCGATATTTCAACATCCCCAGGACCCAATCCCCAATAACACTGTATCGGGCCTTCATCTCATTACCTAGAAACATATCATTGATTATGCGATCTCTCAATATATATGATATCCCAATGTGTGATAACAAGATTAATACCAGATCAGAGTTTTAGTTTAGATCATTCTTTTATAGTTTTTTTCGACACCTCGATTCCCAGTCTCCCACTAGTACTGAATCAGATTGCTAGTACTATAATTTTCTTTCACAAATAATCCCTGATTTTTCAGTATACTGCCTTCTTCGTATTTTCGTGATCGGATCGGATTTTACTCTTAGGTTCATGCCTTTCACTTTAATAAAATGTTTGATTCCCCGGTACCATTATTAAAAGACAAAACATCAATTAAAACTCTAACAAACCATAATAAACCTGTCGGATCATTCTTTGCTCCTCAAATATATAGGTTTATCCCATTGAAACTCCCAGTGACCCGGTGTCTAGTAAGGTACCTTCCCTCGCATATTTAAAACAATCGTAACTTTATTTTCCTCCATTACAACTCTATCATGACTTTATGAACATTGAATGACAATTAATGAAGCATTGAGTGTGAAGGTTTAACGCTTTAATCCTCCTTAATTTTCACATAAATGAACTGAAGAAATTTTAAGACTCTTAAAAAAACATGATTTCTTAAACTCATAAGTCTTAATTCACATCATTCTCTCTGGAATTTCCTTTCATTGGTTAGTATTAGAAATTGTTTTAAATTTTATATAAACCTGTTAATTATTTCTTTTAAATAAAACTTACACTTTTTCATTTACTTACAAGAATTCGCAAAGGCATAATGACTCGGAGAAACAAATAAAAATAGCAGAATCATGATAAAGACAAGATCGAAAAGAATGGGAATTCAACATCTTTCTCTTACACTACATTCAAGACAAGAATGAGAAACAGTATGGAGTGGAGACAAATTTACACTTTCTTCTAGGAAGGGGATTTCACTGAGGAATATGAGTCATATGGAAATGATTTGGTTGATATTAAAGGATCCAAACTTCACAAAATTATTTCCAAGCCAACTATTTTTCCCTATTACAACATGGTATGATGGATTATCTCCCATACTGATATCTCTTCATGCACTATTTTTAATTCATCTCTCCAAGTTGTTGGTTCCTCCAGGATTGAAGATGTTAATAATATGCATAATATAATCCCACCTACAATTATTCTTGATGACAATTTCATCAAATAATTTATTAAGAGAATCTATGAAAAGAAGGAAGTGTAAATGACTGAGTTAATTAAAGAATGGTGGTATGAAATTGATTCTTTCAAAATCACAGGTGACAAGATCTATCATATCCCCAAACTAAACAAATCCCCTATGTTAGTTTCCATAATTATTTTCCATCTATACGATGAGAAATATTATGCCAATTTTAAAATGAGTTGGGTTCCCCTTATCCACCAAGTCCTCACAGGGAAATTTTTCAATTGGGATCATATACTCTCTACCAATATAAAAAAGGAAGTGAAAAAGTCTCAGGAATCCCCTCCAGGATATTGTCTAGGGTTTTTTATGTATTCTTATTTAGTGGATGTCATTTGTGCAGTTACTCCTTTCCTTATTTTAGCTTGGATTTGGTCTCCCTCTGAGGAAGCAATTCATTTATATTTCTCTAAAATGTGGGCGATCAACTGTAAAAATGATTTCTATGACATCTATAATTTTTCATGATTCCCTTGCATTTTCTTTTGAAAAACATATCATCCCCAAGATTCACTCAGGAGATTATCAATGCTATAAAAGAAATCGGTGATTAGTTTGTAGACGAAGAATTTTCGTACATTAGGATTTTTTGTTGTGAAGGGCCCCCTCATCTCTTTCTTAGGTATGTCCCAGAAAGGATATCATTAAGAGAGATTGCATATCATATTGTTAGTGTTGGAATTTTCGCTACTTTGGATAAAAATCAGAAAAGGCAATGGCCTAATTTCCCAATTTCATTAGGTATATATACCTTACTGAATGAAAAAAATTCTCAAAATAATTTGATCTATTAGAAGGAATCTGGCTTGAACAGGGATATTTTAAAAGACATGATCCATCAAAGGTCATCAAAATACAGTGTGTCATAGTTAAAATAAAAGTATATATTCATGAAGACAATCCTTTTGACCTTATTTTTTAGAGTCATGAGTGTTGGAAGATTGGTTTTTGTCATTGATGTCAACCATAGTCATCAGTTTTGGACCGCAAGATTGATGAAGGTATTTGGACATGAAGGACAATGCACATGCAAATACAACACCCATGGATGGATAGTATACATCATGTTGTTTTTGGTGGTATGTGTCACATCACATGGATCCTCATGTTGAGGAGAAATGAATTTTTGAAGATGACAAAGTGAATTGAAGAAGGAAGTACATGTAGGCCCTGAAGATAATTAAAGAAAAGAATTACAAAATATGAAAGTGTCAGGTCGGCCCTAATGTTAAAAGGAAGTGACATAAATGGTATAAATAAATATAATTATACATTCATTTGATACAAAATTCGAATTTCAGAGGAAATCAGAAGTAAATAAGGTCGGATTTCAAAGGAGGATGAAGTCTTTTGGTGATGTGTTCTAAGGTATGTTATTTTCAGGTCATCTTACCATTTTTGCTATAAATTTTTTTATAGAACGATTCAGATAGTGAAATTTCTATGGTATTGAGAAGCCATATCAAGGTACCTTTGGTAAAATTTTCAGCTCTTCATTCACTATAATTATGGAGATACACTATGTGGAATATAGGGTTTTTGACAAGTCCTGAAGCTAGTCAATAAACAGGTGTTCCGGGTAAAACAGTCATAACTTATTCATAGAGAATCCAAATGAAGTGGGAACAATTTCATTCGAAAGAGTATGGATTTTAGTTTCTTTTTGGCGAGTTTCCTAATCTGATGTTAAATATTGAGCACATGGAGTTCTGTACAAGTTCGCTCTTCTGAATAATCTAGAATTGAACAAGGTCTACCATTCTCTCTATAACTTCTTTTTAGGGAGGTTTCAAGGAGTTAAACTTGGAGAAGTTTCATAGAATACATTGAGTAATATTATCTATAGGATCAGAGTATTCCAAGAATTGAATAATTGCAGAAATTGAAGAATTCTCGAGAAGCATTATCAGGTTCTATGTGATGGTTGGTTGATGGTGATGATTTAATGTAAAGTTTTATTATCTCTCATATATTCTTGGGTAGAAGGAAGGGGAAAGGATGGATATTTCAAATATCTCTTGATATTTGAGGATTTTATCTTCCTATTGGAGGTTTATCCCTCCCTTTACATTTGGAAGCTGTAGCTACCTTTGGAAGTCATTACTTCCCTTGAACAATAACTATTGATTATTTCTCATATAT
>JZKD02S0713170.1:101104-157043 GCA_000966675.3 Picea glauca | reverse complement strand
GAAGTCATTACTTCCCTTGAACAATAACTATTGACTATTTCTCATATATTGTGCATGGTGTATTGTGGTGTATTGGTGTAACTCTTATACTATTGTTCATTGCTCATTGGATATAATTTAATGGTTTAAGTATAAGTTGAAAAGGTTTTTAAATTGTACTTGATATTGATTCACCCTCCTCTCAGTATCAACAATGAGATTCCATGAACTATCCCAAAGAATTGATGTTATTAGAAATAATGTTAATTTATTGAACTTCGTTGAATGACAAGTTAAAAGGAAAATATGTTTTCTTAAGGAAAATAACAACAGAACCAGTTCACAATGCTTCTTCAACAAAACCAGAAGTGGATAAATATACAAAAGAGAAATTTGTAACATGAAAGGAAGATTCAAGCATATTACATACCTAGACCCCTGCCAAAGTGATTGAAGCAAATACAGAGTTCAACACCAACACAGTCATGGAGTTCTACTAGACAATAGTCATTTGAATTAATCATCCTATCAATACTACTCCCATAACCTTGACTCTAGGAATGATAGTTACCACCTCCTTTTATCTTGATAGCATTTCTCCTACACAAAATACTGTTTTTTCTTTAGACAATTTTGTTTTTTATGAAAAAATCAAAATTATAGAGAAGAGAAAGTACACAAAGAGGAAAACGGCTCACCACAAAAAACCACACAAGAAGTAACACAACTATGGACTGTTGCACATTTGAACAATGAAGAATTTGCATAGGAATTTGTTGATGCTTTAGGGGCATTTTCCAATGCAAATAAATGGTTTGTGAGCAGATTGACTAACGAGTTGAGGAAAGAGAAAAATATAATAAATGAGCTTCTAGAAAAACAAAAAGTACAAGAAAGAAATTGGACACTATTAATCCCTATACAAAGCCACATGTTATGTATAGAACCCCTTATTAAGCCCTAGATATTGAATTATTACATTTATAGTAGGTTGGATAGAACCATTCAGTGTTGTTATAGACCTCAAATGCCCTACTTTTGCATACATGGCATTGGCCTTTCTACTTGCAAAATTTGCCAAATTACTGTTGAGACTGCCTCTTAAAAAACCATTTTTTGGAGAATGTATGTGCCCTGCTACACTACTTCTTGCATACATATGCTAGATGCATATTATATAGCCCACGTACATACTCTAGTTGCATACTAAACATCCTGTGTTTACCTCCAAAAGATGCAAAAAATAAAAAGTTGCAAGGAATTCGGTATAGTTTACGAGCTATTAAAGGTTTCCCAACCATTTCACCCATTTTGGCCCATCCCCAAACCAAATAAATATCCTTTTGTCATATAAAAGGAGGTCTTGGGGTCCCATTCCATCATCAAGCATTAGAACAGAGAAACTATGCCAAAATCCCTTCCCCTCATTGCCCAAGTTTTTGCATCCCTTTCTGAGATTTTGCCTCTGCATTCCCTCTCTAGCCTTTTCTCCTATACAATCCCTTCCATTTCCCTAAAGTGATCAGTTGATTGTGAGAGAAGGCATTGGGATGATTCACTTGAAGCAACGTTAATAGGATCCCAGACCTGGTGCGTAGAGTGTCAACCTACAAAGGTTGTAACTTTGGATCTTTGGATTTGAATAAAAGAATCTTTTTTCTTGTCCCAAATGATATTTTTATGTTTTTCATTTGATTTATGAATAACAATTTATATATAACCCTAATATGGATGAGTAGAGATACTATATTTGTATCATTCTTTGCCTAAGTGTTCTTGCATGTCATCTTTGGGAGGAGACCAATAGCTTGGGAAGCTACAAAGGTGAAGGAGGTCTACATCGAACATTTGGACCAAAGGTATAGCTTATGACCTACTTTTCTATCTCTTTCTATTACTCCATTTTACATTGTTTGGGGTAGTTTAGGAATTAGATTGTATTTTAAGGGAGATCATAGCTCTGCCTATATTTTGATCCTGATATAGTAATAAGGGGATTTTCCCCGCTAGCAGAATTGGTGACTCCACTGGGGAGTCTCTCTAGGGTCTTAATGGGAGATCTTGGTTAGATTTGATTTTCAGTTTCTTTCTGAGTTTTCTGAGTGTTCTGAGTCAGTTTGGGTCTATGTTCACCTTCAAAGTGCCTACCAGCTTCCCTTGCCCAAGTTGCCTTTCCAAAAATTTTCTTTTTTTTGAAAATTTACAAAGGTGTATGTGCCATGTTCTCTATACAGCACGTGCACATACGTGATCTACATTATATACAGCCCACATACATATGAAGGATGGTCATACACAACACGCGTCACTGTTGTTTTGGAGAATTTTTTCAAAATATTTTCCTTTTTCTACAGGAAACTTGTGGTTCCCATGTCTTCCTAAGTTCCAGAAGCCTCTGTTGTTTGGTGTTGAGACAATTTGTAGGCTTAGATTGTTTATGAATTAAAAAAAAAGTAATCCTATTGTCTCTCTGTGTTTCCTAGGTTTATTGGCTTATTTTTAGCTTGATTTTTTAAGAAAAATGAGTTGTATTTTGAAAAATGGGGGGACCATGAATCATGTATTTTGTAGTTTCTTTTAGTATCTTTTGTTAGTTCTGGTTTGATTGGAAGAAAATAAAAATAAAAACCTAGTTTTTTAGGTCTCTTTCTTTCTTTGCATTTGCTTTTCATTGTTATTTGAAAAAGAAAAAGAATTAGCATAGGGTTGTGTTTTCTTCTCATCTTGAAATCATTTCAAAAGAAAAATAAAAAATAAAATCCTTTCATTTTCTCGTTTGTTTCACTCGAAAGTTGCATTGTGCATTTTTCATGGAAAGGAGAAAAGATTGCATTTTTAAATCTGAATGATTGTTCATGCTTTTTCTTCCTTGAGACTCTTTTCATTTGAAGGGTTAGTGTAAATTTTTATTTGTCATTGTTCTTATAAGTTTCATTTTTGAAAGAGTCTCAAACAACATCAGTTTCATGTTCATATCCTGTGAGTAAATCAAGCCCATAAAATCAATGCTTAACTTAAAATCTATTAGACTTTTTGTTTGTAGGGTTCACCAACTAGTCTAGGCTTTTAGGGCCTTGAAATAGGTGTGAAGAGGAAACTCTTCAAAGCCATATAAAAAAAACATTGGTGTCTGAGATAGGGAGTTTCTAAAGTCTAGAGTCATAAGAGTTAGCTGGGACCCCCCTCTAACACAGGGGATAAATACGAGGTCGTGTAAGGAAAGGTAGAGGAGATAACCTCTCTGAAGCTAGACATTTGACTATGGAGCCTTGTGGACCTCAAATCTATTCAAGATCCTCAATTGTATTTCAGACCATTTTCCTTCGATTCCCTTGAAGGGATTCATACTTTGTTATCCTACTCATTACAATCAGCCCGACTGTTGACTGTACCTGCCTGGTGACTAACTACGAGTTGGAAACCTAGTTGCCTATTTTATGGACTTACATGGGTGACTGCGGGGGTATACCACGGTACCTAAGGTGTAAGTGAGAACATTCTTTGTAGAGTATAAAAAAAGGGTGATTCCATGTTCAATTTTCAATTGCATCGATAATTTTCTCTAGCGTCGATTGGTGTAACGGTCCTTCCAACTAGTTTGTTGTCTTCTTGATTGTCCTTTAGAAAATTTTAGTGGTGTGCTCTATGCTCCCTAGTTTTTCATAGTGAGTTATTTAGTTATTAATTTGGGTCTCTGACCTAAGGTGGTAGACCTCCCACTCTGTCGATCATGAGGGCCTTTCGGTCTTCCACTTAGAAACATGGAGCCGCCTCTCTATAGGCGTTATTTTTTATACCACTGGTTCGCTAGAGTCAGTGTGTGAGACTTTTACGGACATGAACGATCCCGCAAGGGAAGAATCTGTGCATAATATATTCATGGAAAAAGATACTGAAGATACCAACCAAGGAATCCCTTCGCAAGGGGATTCTTGTTCTTGTCTTTTCTTCGAAAATGTTGGTGTCCCTTTGATGGCCACTTTGTACATTCATGGGTTGAATGTGGGACTAATGGTTTGGTTGGGTACCATTCCAAATGTCCTGAATTCTATTGAAGCTTCTTATTTAAGCACCTTATGTCATGGGAATCATGTTGATGTTCCTTTGTCAGCAAAGTATTCTCCTCCTCTTTTTTCCTTCTCTGGTGAAAGTATAACTACTAGTAACCATAAGTCTAAACGAAATAGAAAGATGAAGAATAGGAAGAAGAAATCTTTGGCTTTTGTGATTCATGTTGGAGATGAGTCCTCAACCTCTGCAATTCATATTGAATACCAATACACAGTGGCCCATGTTTTCTCGCAACCTATTCATCCAATGGTTGAGGAAGTGGTCATGCCAATGAGATCTTCGTTCGATCCCACTCTTCTCTTGTAGAGTGTCGAATCTACAAAAGTGGTCATGCCGATGCAATCTTTGGTTGATCCCACTCTTCTCTTGGAGAGTGTCGAATCTACCAAAGTGGTCACACTGATGCAATATTCGACTGATCCCACTCTTCTCTTGGAAAGTGGCGAGTCTACCAAAGTGGTTACACTGATGAAATATTTGGTTGATCCCACTCTTCTGATGGGGAGTGATGTTTCTATTGACTATGTTTTCAGCATTTCTAGTTCAGTACTTTTAGAACAAGAGGGAATTCTGATCACTTCAAGCACACCCCCTTCAAGTCCTAGGATGGTTTACTTTGATTATAATGACCTTGTTGAGCCTCTCCTTTCTTCTTATGCACCTTTTCAAATAAAGGTTGAAGTTAACTCAAAAAATATTTACCGATGTATATTAGATGAAGGAGCCTCTGCAAGTATTTTATCCTCCTCGGCTTGAAAAGCTTTGATTTCTCTCGAGTTTGTGTATGATTCGCATGATATATTAGCTTTTGACAGATGTCCTAGTGAATATTTGGGGATTCTTCCTTGGTTATCTATATCATTAGGTGGGAATATTTTCCTTGTCGATGTTATAGTGGTGTAAGGCTCGTTAGATTGTAATATTCTTCTCAGGCGTGATTATGTATATGCTATGAATGTTGTGGTGTCTATGCTCTTCTGGGTGATGCATTTCCCTCACAATGGAAGCATTGTCACTATCAACCATTTGGCATATGATAATAACCATCCTAATTCAACTTTAGTTCAGGCTACCCCTTTATATGTTCCTTGTGTTTGTGTCAACTCTACCCCACGATGAGTTAATTATGTGGCGTTGTATCCTCGATGTTCAATTTCTTTTGAGAAGGAACCTGTTCAATCATGTTTACCTTATCGATACATGGTCTCGAAAATTGATCAGTCTTTTTATCGAATGGTGGCATGGGAGCCCTTGCTTCCCCCTCTTGGTCTGAGTGATATTGAGTCTCCTTTTGAGTCTAATCTCACTATTTGTAGATACTCAATCTTATTGATGATTACGTTTGCATGATACATTCTCCAGGACACAAACCTGAGAGAGAGCCTATGAGATGGGTGTGTGGTTCCTATCTAAAACATAGATGGAATGTAGATATGGCCTCCTCCTTACAGAGAGTTGAGAATAACTCTAGATGATTCTCCTATGTAACGCACTGAGAAATGAGATCTGCAGAGTTGGACGTGTATGTGGCTGAGAACAAGGTGAACGTGTGAAATCCCAAAGTGTTGGGTGCATCATCATGAGACAGAAATGAAGATGATGTATTAGCCTCCTCTAAGCAAAGAATTGATGAGAAACTCTAGATGACTCTCTTGTGTAATGTAGTGGGAAAGAATATTTGTTAAGTGGACATGCATGTGGATGAGCACAGGTGAGCGTGATCCTAGTGGTTGAGCACTAGTAAAGAAGTGGTTCTTCTGTGTAATGCAGTGAGCCAGAGATATGGACATCCCTATGTATGTGCCACTAGTGTTTGAGAACTAGTGGGTGTATTAGATCCCTTGCTATATTGTTCAAGAGTCAGACCTGTCTGTAACCCTAATTGTAATGTAAAGGGTACAGTTCAGCCCCACCTTAATATAAAAGATAAATAATGTAAAAGATGATTAATGTAAAAGATTAATTAATATGGTAATTATTAATTATATTTTGAGTTATTGAGGTCATCCCTATTGTGCCAAAAGACACATCATTTGATGTGACAAGTATTATATAAATAAAAGTGAATCCCCATTGAGAAAACACACTTATCATTGTGTCATCTCATGATTTCAGAATTTGTGCACTGAAATTATGAGAATTGCAGCACCCTCTTGTGTGCTAGGTTTGGTGATGGTGTGGGAAATATTTTTCTTGAGGAATATAGCAAAGGATTGGATGGGTTTTCTTCCATTGTTGAGAAGGGTTTCCCAGGATACTTCTTGTGTTCTTTTGCATGGTTATTCTTCTTATGATATTGGTTTACTGCAGTAATTATGGTTCAAGTAAAACTAAACAAAAAATTGAAAGTAAATCCATGAGCCATAGCTCATTGAAAATCCAACATGGTATCAGAGTAGGTCCTGAAGATGACCAATGCACAATTGAAGAAAGGTTGCTAAAACCTTTACCACTGATATAAGAAAAGAATGGAAAACTCTTTTTTTTTTTATGTGGAGATTTGATAACCTTAGGCCAGCCATAAAGAGGGACCAGGTGAAGCTTCCAATTTGTTTTTTTTTTTTGGAAAGAACTGTAAAAAGGAGACCTAACAATAGTGACACCTAATAGTAGTGTTGATGACACCTAAAAACAGTGACACCTAACTAGAAGGTTTAAGCATGAAGTACACAGCACTGACACCTAACAACAAACCTATGGCAGCCATGGTGACACCTAACAACAGATCTGTAAGGCTGCCACAATAGCCCTCTGCCCCTGTAGGCTATGGGTCTCGATCTTTGACTAGATTTGATGTTTCTATCCTTGCTACTGGTGCATCTATATCTTGATATCAATCAAGATCCCGGTGCATCTGTATCTTGATATCGACATAGATATGATTCTCAATATGAATCCCTATCATGAATGTTAGAATATCTCTCACGATCTTAGGCATCATGAGCACAAAAATATCTATCTGGAACATCTGAGTCTTTATCTAGTTCACGAACTGGATCTCACTCACTAGATTTAGTCTTTTCTACTAGATATGCATTTGGATCTTCTGTTAGTTGTTGATGTTAAAAGTCGTGAGGGAATCTATATAAATGATGATGGGGATAACCTGAATATGGTTTATGGGTTGCCTTGTTTCAAGAAAGCACACTCCATTGAGTGGTCAAAGCCTCCACTATTGTCATCCACATTGTATTCCATGAGAAGGAAGATTCCCTCGCACCAACTAGTCCAGTATTAGCATGTGAATGAAGAGAAGGTTGTATTCTCGGTCGAGGAAGAAGTGGATTTGAGAAAGAAAATGGGTCAGAACAACCATGGAACCATGAGATGCCCATCAAACTACTAGTTCCTCTCATTCCCATGGGCATAATCAGTCTCTCGCATTTCCACGAACATAATAAACCTAGAAAAAGAATGGATTGTATGGAGTGTATGGAATTTCATCCAAAAGCATCGACATCAACTCCTTCTCTTCTAAATATGTTGAATTCTTGAGAGATATCTAATCACCCAGAAGCATATGTTATAAGAACTTCCCTTTTGCAGCATCTCACATATTGATAGCTCCTCATCCATCATTTATTAAAACAACTTTAAATGGAGGTGATCATGAGATTTCAAGGAAACTGGAATGGATTCGCAACTGGGCTCTTCATGTCATTGAAGTTGACTTTGACTATGAGTGTTCAGTGGTGGCTACAATACAAACAAGCGGGGAACATCATTGATCATCATGACAATGACAAACAAGAAGAACCTCCATTGGTGTACACTCTTAGGTATGCACTTGTATATATACATAGTTTGCATCATTGTCATAAGGATATTTGCAAGAGAAAGGAACCCCTGGTGCAAACCATGGACCTAGAGAAGTCTCAGTGCATTCAAAAGAACAACACACTAGAAGTAAAGACTCCAGGTTGATTGTTTTATTTATCATGATTCTAACCTACATTTCTAAGGTTGCTACATTACAAGTGCGTGTTGTAGCTGTGACAACAATCCTTAAATTTTTTTGATTCTAGAGATGTACTCATGAATATCCACTAGGAGATATTCTTGTCTTGTTTCCTTTCGTTTTTTTTTTTTTTCTTGTTCCAGGTAAGGTAACAAAAAAGGAAGATTCTTATCCTTCAGACTTTAGAGGGAGTCACTTAACTAAGAAAGAGTCAAACCAATTAAGGAAGAGAGGCATTATCTTCTTCCTCTTTAGTAGTCTAGAGGGAGATAGCCATTGATACAGTTGTTCCAATTGATATTCCTAGGAACCTTGAAGTAGGCCATAAAAGGAATGTATGAGCTTGACAAACTCTGCAAGAAGTAGAAGGACGTGCAGCTGATGGAAGTATCGAGAAATATAAAATGATATTTGTAGTCAGAAGATTCTCACAAGAAGAGGGAGTAAACTATGATGAAGATATATTGATCCAATAGCTCGATGCACTACCATCTGTCCTACCATCTATGAGTTGGAAACTACATCAAATATATGGATTCTTGATGAGTTTGGGGTTTCAGCAAGATTATTGTTGATCCAAACCTATGCTATTACATTATTGGTAATGAGAGCCTGATTTTGATTACTTATTTAGGAAGTCGTGTTGTTGAATACAAGCAATCCTCAAATGATGATTTAGAGATAAAGGACCTGGGTATGATGCACTACTTCTTGGGACAAGAAGTATGACCAAGGACCAATGAGACTTTTCCTAAGTCAAGGAAAACATATAGTGGGGATATTAAAGAAGTTCAGTATTACAAAATGAAAATCCATGTCTACACCGATGTTGATGGATTTGACGAAAAACAAATGATGATGATTCAGACGAGATTGATCCACAAATGATTGGATCATTGACGTATCTGGTTAACTCTAGACCTAATATATGCTATGCAGCAAATATGATTAGTCAATCCATGATTCATTCGAGACAGACTCACTGGATAGCAGTAAATCATGTATTGAGATATATACGAGGAAAATTTGGACATGGCCTGAGATATGCCTCTAGTGAGAAATTGAGTTTGTAGGGATATGTTGATACAGATTGAGCAGGGAGAACAATAGACTGGAAGAGCACATCCGATTGTTGTTTTACCGTGAAGTTTTTCATGATTTTCTAGTGCAGCAGGAAACAAGTCTCTTTGGCCATGAGAACCACAGAAGCAGAGTATATAACATTGAGTGTGCGAAGCAATGTGGCTTCACAAGCTTCTGATAGATTTACTTGATCATGAAATAAATTCTATGATGATAACCAGAGTTGTGTTTGAATATCTTTGAGAACCCGATGTTTCATGATATACTGAAACACGTTGACATAAAATATCATTTTTTGAGAGACATAATGTAGAGGAAAATAACACACGTATTGTACCTTCCTACACATGAGCATATTCCAGACATATTCACCAAATTGGCTTGGTGAAGAATACCTCCCTAGTTGAGAGGGAGTGTTGATGACTACAAACAATACAAAGTTTGAAGTACTCCCGTGTGAGACTTGGCCTGATGGATAATGCCTCCCTAGCTGAGAGGGAGTGTTGATTATTACAGTTGCATGAGAAATTTTCCAGGACACAAACCTGAGAGAGAGCCCCTGAGATGGGTGTGTGGTTCCTATATGAGACAGAGTTGGAACGTAGAGATGGCCTCCTCCTTATAGAGAGTTGAGAATAACTCCAGATGATTATCTTGTGTAACGTAGTAAGAAATGAGATCTACAGAGTTGGACGTGCCTGCGGTTGAGAATAAGGTGAATGTGTGATATCCCAAAGTGATGGGTGCATCGTCATGAGACAGAAATGAAGATCATGTATTAGCCTCCTCTGAGCAGAGAGTTGATAAGAAATTCCAGATGATTCTCTTGTGTAATGCAGTGGGAAATAAGATCTATTGAGTGGATGTGTCTGTGGATGAGCACAAGTGAACGTGATCCTACTGGTTGAGCACTAGTAAACAAGTGGTTCTTCTGTGTAATGTGGTGAGCCAGAGAAATGGAAATCCTTATGGATGTGCCCCTAGTGTTTGAGAACTAGTGGGTGTATGAGATCCCTTGCTATATTTTTCAAGAGTTAGACCTACATGTAACCCTAATTGTAATGTAAAGGGTATAGGTCGACCCCACCTTAATATAAAAGATAAATAATGTAAAAGATAATTAATATAAAAGATAATAATTAATATGGTAATTATTAATTATATTTTGAGTTATTGAGGTTGGCCCTATTGTTCCAAAAGACACATAATTTAATGTGACAAGTCTTATATAAATAAAGGTGAATCCCCATTGAGAAAACACACTTATCATTATGCCATCTCATGATTTCATAAGTTGTGGTCTGAAATTATGAGAATTCCAGCACCCTCTTGTGTGCTAGGTTTGGTGATGGTGTGGGAGGTACTTCTCTTGAGGAATATAGCAAAGGTTGGTTGGGTTTTCTTCCCTTGTTGAGAAGGGTTTCCCAGGATACGTCTTATGTTCTTGTGCATGGTTATTATTCTTGTGATCTTGGTTTACTGCAGTAGTTATGGTTCAAGTAAAACTAAACAAAAAGTTTAAAGTAAATCCATGAGCCATAGCTCATTGAAAATCCAAAAAATCCCTCATGCTTGTGATTATTCATTGATATAATATGCTAGTCCTATCCAGAACCTTCATCTTCATATGGAATATGGTTAGTGTCGACCCTCCTCATTCGCATGATTTCTCCCATTTTGAATTTCCTTCGGATGAGGCTATCCTTGAATCCATGACTATGGTTTTTATACCGTGGGAAGACTTACACCATGGTTTGTGTTTTCTTCCCTTTTGGGAGACTTTCCAAGTTGACTATCGAAGAGACTCTTGGTCAAAGCCTAGCAACAGGCTCTACCTGAACTACTGTTATGCATGCACTGTAAGGTTGTGAAGTACCTTGTACATATTCTATAGTCTAGGTTTGTTGTTTTCAAGTTTTGTATTCAATAGAACCTCTCACTTTTCCAAAGTTTCTATCTATATTTGATTTATTAACTTCTAGATAAGTGTTATTGGCCTTATATGTAGGATCTTGGAGACATTTTTTTGGCCTTATTAACTTCTGGATTAGGTTTTTTCCCTACTTGCATTTTTTGCATTATATGTTTCTTGGTTCAGTTGGCCTTAGGATTGACCCCACTGAATTGTGACACTAACCTTACTTGCTGATAAGTGTGTTGTACTTTATGTGGTACAAACTTCCTTCCATTCTCATCCTAGTTAGAGACTTGTTTTCCATTTGGTGCCCATACTGAAGTACTTCATAGGCATGGGAGTGTTTTTTAGTCCTACCATGACTTTGTGTTGAAGCCTCATTCTTATTTCTAGTCATCATTCTCGGCTTTACCCACGAGACTCCCTAAAGAGCATGGTTTGTTTTCTTTCAAGATCTCTTAAACTTTGAAAGAAACATCCAATGAGATATTATTTATTCTTTTCGATCTCATCTGGATTACTTAAGAAAAGAAGCCCCCCTGGAGTCTTCTTTAAGCCCTTTTCAGACTCTCTAAAAATGAAAAGATTATTGAGCGATCTTGTTTTCCTTCATGCTTGCCAAACTCAAATTTGAAGGAACATCTATCCGACGATAGTTTACCCCTTTTTTGGTCTCGACAACTAATTTTATGAATAAAGGTATGCCCTAGGAACTTCGATTTTCTAGGATTGTATTCTCAGGTGTAATTTTAACCCTTTTTCAGGCCTCACAAACTAAATTTTTGAAAAAGGGACATTCTCCTTGGTTTTCGTTTATCCCTTTTTCAGGCCTTGGAGATTACTTACGAAAAAGGAAACCCCTCGGAGTCCATAGTTAATCTCTTTTCAAACTCCCTAAATATGAAAATATCTCTGAGTGACCTTATTCCTTCACACTCGTTAAATTGGTACAGAAGAAGATCTACTTGGCATGAGTTTAACCCTTTTTCCAGCCAATAGATTATTCAGGAAAAAGGTACACCTCAGGAGAATTGTCTCGCCTGGAGAGTTCTCCTCAATTATATTTTATACTTTTTCAGGCTAAGGAGAATAAACCTAGAAAAATGTTGTGAGTCCATAGTTAATCTCTTTTCAGACTCCTTAAAATTGAAAAGATCGTAGAGTGATCTTGTCTCAATCACACTCATTAAAATGGTATTGAAGAGACGTCTTTTTGGTATAAGTTTAACCCTTTTCTAAATCGACTAGACTAATTGCGAAAAAGGAACTCCCTAGAGTCTTCTTTAACATTTTTTTAGACTCTCTAAACGTGAAAAAATCACCGAGCTTACCTTCTCTGGGATCGTAAAAATTCACATGGAAGGAGTCTTGTTTTGTCGTACTTAATCGCATTGTGGGTCTTATATTTACATCTTTGGCCTAATTCCAGTTCCATGTTTCTCTCAATTGAACCTTTAAATAATTCCTTATACGCAAGCCTCACAACACTTTTTTCCTTTCATGTGATCTGACACCTTGACCCATTGAGGAATTTTCCCCGGGTGTCCTTATCTTGTACATGTCTCCTTGCCTTGAGCATCAATATGTTCCATGCATGTGGAACCATTTTTCTTTCTCACGACACTCATTCTGCCTATGTAACATAGCATTATTTTATTCTTTTTCAAGCTCGTTAAACATTTGAAAAAGACAAAAAAAAAATCAAATATTCCGAAAAGAGGGGACAAAATATATCAATTCTTTTTTCGGAAACAAGATAGTCTCCCTTGGAAAAACCACATCCATCCATTTGTTTGCCAATCATTTGGATCTAGTATGACCTTAGGAAGTTGTTATCGCTACATAGAGTTGTGTCCTCCTTCATTTGGTTACTCTTCTAAACATATGGAGATTTTTTGGTGCCTCCAGTATCACGAACTTATGTCAATGTTATGTTCCCTGAGTTTTATCATTTGTCGTTCTTTTGTCCAAGGGAACTTTTATCCAACCTGATTCAGCCATTCTATAGTTTGTCTCTTGACTTTCATGAGTCGACCATCCCGAGAGTCCATTCAAGTTTGAATTCGAAGTCAATGAAGTTCTATGCATGAGGATCAAGATCCTCCAGTATTTTTCCAACGTCTTGTCGAATACCTCATGGTAGTGAGTCTTACACTCCCATTGTGTTGCTACTTGAGTTTTGAATATCTTGAAGATGTTGCTCGAGCTATGAAGTTCTCATCTCCATCCATAGGCATCAATTCTTCTTGAAGATGCATCCTATATTGTACTTGTATATCTTCAAATGACTTTGAGATGTAGATTCATTATGTATTACTCACGGCTACACTTTATATAGACATTTATATATGACATGGATTTGTAGTGTACTTGATTGGCAACCATGATTATTTCATCTTGAGCATGGATATGCCCGCCTCAGAGAAATTATTATTGTTTTGCAGATGGAACCTCTCGAACTTTGGTCCCAGGCTCACTCCACTCAGTTCCTTCCTACTGGTAAATATATTGTAATGTATTTTGGCCATCAATTTCTCTTTTGACCTCACACATTAGGGGGCATCTATTATAGCCTTAAAATTCCCTACTTATGCATACATGGGATTGGCCTTTCTACTTGCACAATTTTCCAAATTATTGTTGATACTCTCTCTTAAAAAACCATTTTTTTGAGCATGTACGTGCCATGTTGCACTACTTCCCATGTACATATAATATTTTCATACTAGACACCCTATGTACATACACTAGCTACATACTAAACAACCCGCGTTTACATCCAAAAGTTGCAAGGATTTTGGTAGAGTTTATAGGCTATTGAAGGTTTCCCAACCATTTCACACGTTGTATCCCATCCCCAAACTGAATAAATATAATTTTTTCATACAAAAGGAGGTCTTGGGGTCCCATTCCATCATCAAGCATTAGAACAGAGAAACTCTGCCAAAATAACTTCCCCTCCTTGCCCAAGTTTTTGCATCCCTTTCTGATATTTTGCCTCATCATTCCCTCTCTAGCCTTTTCTCCTATACAATCCCTTCCCTTTCCCTAGAGTGATCATTTGATTGTGAGAGAAGGAATTTGGATTATGCACTTGGAGCATCGTTATGAGGATCTTGGACCTGGTTCACAGAGCGTCGACCTACAAAGGTTGTAACTTTCTATCTTTGGATTTGAATAAAACAATTTTTTTTCCTGTCCCAAATGATATCTTTATGTTTTTCATTCTATTTATGCATAACGGTTTATATCTAACCCTAATATGGATGAGTAGAGATACTATATTTGTATCATTGTTTTCCTAAGTTTTCTTCCAGGTCAGCTTTGGGAGGAGACCAGTAGCCTGGGAAGCTACAAAGGTGAAGGAGGTCTACATCGAACGTTTGGACCAAAGGTACAACTTTTGACCTACTTTCCTATCTCTTTCTATTCTTGCATTTTAGATTGTTTGGGGTAGTTTAGGAATTAGATTGTCTTTTAAGGGAGATCATAGATCTTCCTATATTTTGACCCTGATATAGTAATAGGGGGATTTTCCCCGCTAGCAATTGCACCCTTTCATCATAATTGTAACCCTTTGTCTCCTATATATATCAAGGAGATGTAGTATTAGTATCATGTTATCTCAACTCAAATTGTGTTTTGAAGTGGATATATTTTAAATAAGGTTTCCCCCTTGAAATGGACTGTAATTTATTGATTTCTTATCATTTTTAAGGAATTGGATCATAGCATTTGGTATCAAATCTCAATGATCCTATGGTTTTTCTTCTCCAACAACGTCATATTAGAATTTTAGCTATAATTTGTTTTCTATAATGATTCAGGCTGTGAAAATAAGAGGTTATTCTGAGAAAATATCAAGTTATATGTGGTAACAATTTTATCTTCTAGGTTGCCATACTTTTGGAGATACACCCTGTGGAAGATAAGGTATGTGACTAATCCTATTAACTAGTCTCAAACAAGTCTTCTGGGTAAAATAGGCATATCTTCTTCGGAGAGGATCCAAATTGAGTGAGACTAGTTGCATTAGAAATTTAAAATCCTTTATTATTTCGGGTACAATTTCAGAATCATATGTCAAGTTTTGTGCACATGGCATGTTGTACATGTTCACTTGCCTGAAAAGGCCAAAATTCAGCAAGGTGTGGGGAAGTTACCAAAACTTCCACTTGGCACATACAATTTTGATCAAACCTAAGGCATTGAAGAGAGGACATATCATAGGAAAATAGAACTAAATTTAAGACTCGGAAGGGCCAAAATTTAAGAGATACACCATAAGGAAGGCCAGCAAGGAGGACAGACTCCAAATCAAGGTTTTAAAAGGTACGTAACTTACAATTGGCATAACATTTTTTTGGAAGATCTGTTTCTGGTGATTCAAAATTTGTGATAAATACAGAATAGAGGATTATTATTATTATTATTCCATATGGGTCCCAAAAAGGTGACAACACATATTAAGCCTCCAGAAGTCTCATCTATGACTCAAGAAAAAAATGACTACATACAAAGCAGATTGTCCAAATTGGTGGAACAAACTAAGGATGTGAGTAAAAAATATAATAATTGGGTAAACTCACAAAGAAAAATTAAAGTAATGCAAAGAAAGATGGATGGTATGGAAAACAATATGAATGATATGGAAAACAAGATGGAATAAAATAATAATGACATTAAAAAAGAAATACAAAATTCCATGAAGAAAATGTAAAATTCCATGTCTTTCATGATCTTTCAAGCTCTAGATGAGAGATTTCCTAAAGGAGATATCAAAATGGAAGGGACTCATGAAACTAAAGGTAGTATGTCAGGAAGTTGGCTTAGGTTGATGGATAGTTGGTTTGGATTGTTTGTTTTCATTGATGTCAACCCTTGGAGAGTGATATTGTAGATTGATGTCAACCCTTAGAGATTGATGTTATGAGGAAAATCTCTCTATGGCTAGGGGTAAACCACAACAGAAGGAAATGACTGCAGAAATCAACTCTATTCTCAAGTATGCTATGTAAAAAAATATGCTAGCAAGACAAGATAAAAGGCCTACCTTGTCCAGACGTTCGATGAAGTCCATCATTGAGCACTTGACCCAAAACAATATACCTACAACTAGTCTTCAAAAACCAAGCAATGAAAGCATATGGTGATAATATATGATGTTATCACATTCAATAGCATAATCCATTAATATACATAAAAAATATGCCCATGGAATAATAATTCAAATATTCACAATATATCAATTGGATGAGAAGAGAGTATTTCTATTAATATATGATCATCAGAAGTGAAAATGTTACAGACTTCCATGTCAGCACGGTTTAGAACCGAGAAACTAAGTTCCTTCAAACTAGGCCTCCACCACTTCAATCCTCCACCAAAGGCAAACTCATAAAAGAGAAACAATGAAGTTCTCAATCAATAAAGGAAGAGCTTGGAGGTTGAATATTGTGTTTAGAATTAAAGGACAAAGGGATGTAGACTCAATATGAAGTAAATAATTTATCCAAAGTAACTTTTCTCTCAAAGTTGAATTTTTTCTCCTCATTTCCATAGCTCGAAATTGGCCCATTTATAGCCTTCAAATGGAGCTGAAGGGCCGAGTCGAAACCTTTCCAGTATATGGAAGGACAAGGATGAGAGATCTCCTATCATGACATGGAAACTCGAAACCATTTTTCATTTTTGGGCACAAATACCGACGTACACGGGTTGTAGTGGTGCAGCCTGCGTATATGCATGTTGTATATTAGGCAAGGTGTGTATATGTGGAAAAAATGTATTTTTTAGCTCTAGAATTTGCAAAAATGGATGAAAAGTATGCATAGGGAAATGGAAAAAGGCCCTCTATGCAAGATTGCATAGGGTGAGGAAAATCTTGCTATAACAGATGCCCCCTAATGTGTGAGGTCAAAGGAGTATCTTCGATGGCTGAAATACATTATAAAAACCCAAAAGTGGAGTGATGGGGAACCAGCTAGAAGAACTATTTTCTCATTACATTCTACAGTGACTTTGCATACATGGTTTCCACTTTGAATTACACTATAGATCCATGTGAAAATATACCAAAAAATTGTCCATGGCCATGAATAGGAAAATACAAATGCAGTTACATGAAAAATGTTGTCATATTCATGAACAAGGCCCAATAGAACTAGTCTCAAAATCAATATGAAGATAACTATATACAATGGAGTACAATTTGATCTCCCATGATCATTGAAGTCATATAGGTATTGGTTTAATGAAAAAGAAGCAATAGATCAAGAAAGTTGCATCCTCATACTGATGTCTTCAAGTCTTCTACACAATCCGCCAAAGGTGCAATTCTACATCATGTGAATAAAGGAGTTGAGGTTGAACACAATGAGACATCATTTGATTACTATTCATTGAGGTATACCGTTAACAAACCCGAGACAACCTACCGATAATGAAAGTAGGTATCAAGGCACCAAGTACATTCTTACAAGTGTGAATAAAGGAGTCATGGTCAAACACTTGAAGAATCCATCGACCAAGATACATTGACGTATTCCCATCTGTCGATGGCAAGAGAACCTGGCACTAATGACTGCAGGCCTCAAGGTACTCATAGGACTCTATGTCTCATTTCCATAATAGATGAGCTCAATTTGATGGAAGGAGACCCGTTGAAAGGAGAGAATTAAGGAATCTCTCATGATTCAGCATAAGGTACAAAGTAGGAGCTTCATGATTTGGAGGGAATCAGACGAAGAATATGTTCACGAACCAATGACCCTGTGCATCTTTTGCGTGTGCCAAATGCAAGTGGTACACAAAAAATACCCTCTTAATAGAAGCCAATGAGGAAAACTACTGACAAAGGCAAGGAAACCACCAATAAGGCTAATGGCATCCAAGACACTACACGAATCCCAATGTGTTAATAGATGTATTGTCATCAAACACAAGGGAAACCACCCAGTCAACGACCAATGATGAAATGTTGACTGCTAGGTTCAAGGTTACCTACCAAAGATGAAAGTAGGACCAGGGTGCATGATAGGACTACAATATCATGTGACTCTGAGACAAACTAAGGGTATGGCCGACATGAAAATTCAAGAGTTCTAAGGAATGGACGACACAGGTTGATAGACTTCCTTTGAACAAGAGCATGAGACATATGGAAGACTCTGGCAACATAGACTCAATTATGAAACCATTAGATGCAGGGGGAATCAACAAAATTCTCTATAGGGACTGGAAGAGTAACCAGCCAGTAGAGAAAACTCTCTATAATGATCTTAGCTTCCTAAGGCTATGCTAAACCCCAAAATTATGATGACAAATGGAATCAATAACTTTGTGCTCTATTCAAAGGTGACACGACTACTGCCAATATAAGATAATACTCCCTTCCCACCCTTCTTTTTTTTGTTTTTTCATAGACAAATGAATGTTATGATACAAAGGAGGAAACAAGTGTCACAAGTAAGCAAAACTAGTTCCGGCAGTGGAACATACCTATGCTCAATGCAAGGAGAGGCATGTGGGAGATGGACACTTGGGGGAATGTTCCCTCCTGGGTATAGGGTGTCAAATTGTGAAGGATATAAATGAGGATCTTCTTGGCTGAGGATGAAAAACCATTGAGGCAAACAATTTATAAAGAAAAGTGAGAACCGACTATAGGCTCAATACTGTAAGCAGGGGATGCAATCACAACTTAATGCCAAAAAATGTCCTTTTCATGACCTTTAGTCTACTTGGTGTGAAAAATGGATAAAATCATACCAAATAGATGTCCTTTCAAATCTAATTTACGAGTGTGAAAGAGACAAGTTCACTCGACAATCTTTTCATTTTTTGAAGACAAGTTGGAAAAGAGCTTAAATTAAACTCGGTTGGGAGTCCTTTAGGTATAAGGCAGCATGTTTATGAGTGAGAAATGAGGCTCAACATAAAGTCATGTATTAAATATAAGGGACTCTCGGTCCTATGGAAAAAATCTCTGCATGGGAACCAAATGAAGAAGAGGATATAACTAGGGCACCCATATCTGGTAAGTCTCTACCACTTGATAACGACACGTCTTATAGTAGATAGAAGGTTCTGTGTCGCAACAAATGGGTTTGTACCTAAGGAATATAAGTGACAGTTATAGGACAATGCAAAATTTTATGGTGGAATGGATACCTATCATATATGTTGGGTAGTGAAAATACCTACCCGTGGTTATGAATGGCCAACATAACACTGAAATCTGCAAGAATCCCTAGTGAAAACTACAAAAATCAACTCAATCCACTATTGTATTAGTACATTAGAAGAAAATGACTCAAAACTATAGAAAGTGGATAAAAAATGCTATAAATAGTAACAAAATAACAATTTACTGTCGTTTTGACTTTTTACCCAAATAGTGAAAATTCGACTAAATTACCTCCAATCTTCAACTAGTGATTGCAGGAGCATCGGGCGACGAAATCAGAAACCGTCTGGACTAGGTAATTCCTCTTCTCCTCCTCTTACTTTATATTGGATTAGATTTTTAAATTAGGTTTCAAAATTTGAGTAAATTAGGGCACAAATTGAGTAATTCGGTGTATGCGGGCTACCATTCATCAGATCGCGTATACGTGAGGTTATACATGACTTTGTAAACTATAGGCTGCATGTGCTCAGCCCTATACATGACTGTAAATGCAACAACTCACGTACAAGTCTATAATCAATGTTTTTTATGGTTCCTAACTCAAAATTTGACTTTTATCTAGTAGGATGGTGCTAGAATGGAGGGAAAGGGAGCACGAGGAGGTAGATGTTGTTGTGGACAGAGATACGACAGCCCAAATGGCCTTGAAAAGATGTGGCTTGCATAAATTTTGGGCACTCAAAGGGATGAGGGACCAAGTGAGGTTACTTGAGATGCTTATGGATTATTGGGATCCTGACAGTGAGAGATTCAACCTTGATGGGCAACCATGGAGGATTGAAGTCGAGGATATATACTTTTTGACTAGGTTATCGCGTCGGGGTGAGATGGTGAACCTCAAATCCTAGGGAGCTAGGAGTGGTATGAAGATAGAGGAGTACATAGACTCTCACGTTGTAGGAGGGACCCCGAAGGTCGGGAGTCAACTCCCCATCCGAGCGATAAACAATATCAGCCTCAAGATTGTTTTCCTCATGTTGACTAGGATCACAAGATCAGCTTCATTGCACCAGGCATCGAGGCCGCTCATGTTCTATGTTGTAGAGTGCTTGAGAACCATAATATATGATTGGTGTACCTCACTACTGGCTAATATGAAGAGCCAGTTGACAGAGTGCAAACAGGGTAGCAAGAGGAACTTTAGGTTTGCCTCTATCTTATGCAGCTTTTTGTTCGAGCGGGTTCAAGGTTTGGGACCTAGAGTCAAGATTCTTCCGAGAGTACATCGTGATCCAGCCATGGCATGGTGGACCGAGGTAATGAGACGACAGAGGAGAGGTAGGGTTCTCACAACCTACAATGAGGATTTCTTATACTAGTGGAGGTGACAGGTCATTTCTCTAGATGAATACCCCTATGCAGGAATCGACTTTAGAGGGGACCCTAACATGCCACTTCCACCAGGGACCACCTACAGAGACATAGGTATGTCAATTTTTTTTTAAATATTTCATTTTTTTTTGTATTTTTGTATAGTGAAACAAAAATATTTTTGGATGATGATTAAGTACTAATTAGACACTTGTGTAACGTAGACGTGGGTCCGCGATAAACAAACAGGCTTCCTTGACATCATTGGAGGCACCGGGGGGATGAGGCGATGGGAGGAGAAGCAGAGAGAGTCCTTCAAAATGTGTAGGGAAACCTATCTCGTTTGACTCATAGGATTATGATGGTTCAGGTAGAGGATATGTTGGAAGCCATGCAGCGGCAAGTGGTTAGTGTGCCCAAAGCTTGGGTGTGACTCTTTCAGTGTCCCAAAAATGTCATAGTTTGTTATCATGACACACATCCGACGCCACAGGCGTAGATGTCATGGATCTTGTATTATCAGTTATATATGTGTATTGAGGGTGTTAGCCCCAATTTTGTACTATAAACATCATATTTTTTGAAATATATATAAAACAAGGATCTTCGACTTTACTTATATTACAATGTGTACATTGATGAGATGGTTTTCTTTTCTTTAATTATGTGACAAATGCCAATCTAAAACAAAATTATCATAAGAATAGGATACATAATTAGAACTCCTAGGTATGTGATAATAAGTAAGAAAATCAAATTGTCGTTCTAAAATACGTACCCGTAGGAATCGTCGGAGTAAAGTAGGATCATGCATGCAGTAACTGTCGTTCAAATGACATACTACTAACTGGGAATCTGGACGAAGCTCTAAAGAGAGAATACCATGTGAGATAGCATCGCACAAAAGTTCTATAATGGTGCTATATTTGGCCACATTATTTGTGGATGGCCCTAGGCATATGCCACCTAAAGACACCAGTATACCCTTGGGTGAGTAAACCACCCAAGCGATGAAAGCCAAGTTCTATGTATGAAGACTCACTCTGTCTGTGAATCCTAAGTAGACCGAAGACTCCATTGACATCTTCCAACCAAGGGAAAACTCGATAAGCAAGTTGAAGACGAAAAAGAAATGGAAAAGATATATACACTAAATTACATTAGTATACAAAGAGTTCTGCCCAAGTTTGGGGATAAAGCGTAATATATTTTCAAGTAGAACCCATTTCTGGGCTCATCCAACATATTCCCTTCATAATCTTCTAACTCATAGGCTCCTTTTTCTAAGACACGTCACATGATATAGGGATCGTGCCACATGGTTTTAAACTTGCCTGCCCCCAGCGGTTCTTTGGCTTGATCATATAAGAGGACCAAGTCACCCTCAACATACAACCAAGGATAAACAAACTTATCATATTGAACCTTGACACGTCTTTTGTTCACCTTGATAGTCATAGAGGTGTCTTGACGCTGCTCGTTAAGACTCTCTACGTGTACAAGGCATTTCTCGAGATCGGAAGTGTCAGGTAGGAGCGCGACAACCAAGTTAAGAGAAGGGATTTCGAATTCAGTAGGTAAAATCGACACCACACTATGTACTAATTGGAAAGAGGAAAATCTGGTGGCAGTCTTGACTGAGTTTTGGTATGCCTAGAGTGCAGGATATAGCATAATCTGCCAATCAGACTTACTCTGGCTGACAATTTTCTGCAAAATGGTCTTGAGAGACTTTTTGATGGCCTCTAACTGTCCATTTTCCTATGGGTAATAAGGGGAAGAATGACCATGTTTAAACTCGAGCTTAGATGCTAGTTATTCCATCATTTCATTCTAAAAGTGACTGTCATGATCAGTGACAATCTCACTCGGGATACCGAACCAGGTGATAATTTGATTGAATACGAAGGAGGTAGTTTTCCCGTCGGATTTAACTATAGGCATGGCCTTGACCAACTTAGCAAAGTAGTCTATATCCATGATAATGTGTTGATGCCCCCCAGGCAAATTTGGGTTGCAATCCACGAAGTCCACCCCCCACCTTGTGAAGGGACTGAAGGTAATGACTAGGTGAAGAGGGTTTGGATGTGAGCACATTTTCTGAGTGAACACCCGGTAGGGGTGACACTTCTTAACTACTTCAACACAATATTTAAAGATAGATGACCAGAAATAACTAGCTCACAAAATTTTTTGGTTTGTCGCAAGCTCAGATAGATGACCACCACAAGCCCCACTGTGGAAATCATTTAGGACTGACTCAGCTTCCTCATAAGTTAAACAATGACGCAAGATATTTTATATTCCTCAGCGATGCAAAGTGTCGTCGATGATAGTGCAATTCTTAGCTTCGTATCATACATGCCATCGGTCATCTCGTGAGAGATGCTGAGGGAACTTCAAGGTTTGAAGATGGAGAATGATGTCTCCATACCAGGGGTGGGACACTGAGATGAGGAAAATGTGTTTGTCTGCAAACAAGTCAACATGGATAACATCCTCATATGATCATGGAAAGTCGGATATTAACTCTGCAAAGACTAGTGATTTCTTGGATTTCGCAGAAGTGAAATCGAGATCAAATTCTTGTAAAATGACACTCCATTTATTATATTTCCCCCCTATGATACACCTGGTAAGGACGTATTGAAATGGATTGACATCGGCCACCACAGTAGTCTTGCAAAGAAATATATAATGGCATAAATGTTGGACTGCGTGGGCGACAACCAAAGCTATCTTTTCAATGTGAGAATATTTAAGCTCAGGACCGACTAAGTTTCGACTAAGATAGTAGATGATGTGCTCGTGGAGCTCATCATCCTCCTGAACCAAAACCATACCAATCATCTCCTTGGACGTGATGATATAAAGCAATTAATCTCTACTGTAGTCAGGAGACTTCAGTAGAGGCACCGATACCAAGGATTTCTTCAAAGCATCGAAGGACTCCTGGGCTCACTCATCCCAGATAAAAGGGGTGTCCTTATTCAAAAGAGACATGAAGCCCTTAGTGATATTGTCATAGTTTACTATAAAATGACGTAAAAAGTTAGCTTTCCCCTATAAACCTTTAAGTTGTTGAATAGTGCGTGGGGAAGGCAATCGAAGTATTTCCTCAACCTTTAACAGATCTACCATGATCCCAGTCTCAGAAACTAGAAATCCCAAAAGATGACCAGACCTAATGCAAAAGATGCACTTATGAGGGTTCAACTGAATTCTATAGTAACGACATCTTTCAAAAATGAGACAATGGTGCGTAGAGTGATCCACTCTCTTACGAGAGTGAGCAGCAATACTGCCAAGGTAAGCTTCGACTATGTGCTTAAAATTGTGGAATGCAAAGGTCATAGCACGTTGGAAGGTTGCTCCAACGTTTTTAAGGCCAAAAGGAATTTTTCGGTATGAAAAAGTGCCCAAAGGAAAAATAAATATCGTCTTGTGTTGATCCTTAGGTTTAATTTGAATTTGGTTATACTTTGAAAATCCGTCCATGAAATAAAACACTTCACTTCCCACACACTCGTCGAGAATCTTCTCAATGAAAGGTGTTGGGAAGTTGTCTTTAGGAAAGGCCTTGTTCATGTCATGAAATTCCATGCATACATGGATGGTTCCTTGCTTCTTATACACAGGAACAAGATTGTATACCCATAGGGTCAAGTGAACCGAATAGATAAAGGCAACATTAAGTAGTTTCTCTACTTCTTCCTTAATAGCAGGGGCCTTCCAGGGATTGACAACTCTAAGACATTGTCGAACAAGTTTAGCATTTGGATAAGTTCTAATCCCATGCTTGACAGTACGAGGGTCGATTCCTGGCATATCTTCATATGACCAAGAAAAAACATCTCGGAATTCCTTGAAGATTTTGGTGTAGATCAGGATTTATTCTGGCGAACAATCCGCACCGATATGTATGTTTTCAATCTTTCCAGGGGTATGAGAGATATCGATCGTGACGGTAGGAGATATACTCACCATATTTCCTTTGGCATAAATTTCATTCGTATCAAGTGGAACTACGTCATGACCGACTGTCTCACTCAAAGTAGATTGAAAGTCATCTTGTTCAATTATTTCAAGGTCTGGGAGAAAATAAGAGTGATGATGCATATCATCCCAAGGTTTTTTAGAACCATTCATGGCTTTGATGATGGCTTCATCTGAGGGAAAATTCTCATCGAGGCAGTCATGTGAACAAGAAGCGAAGTGGCCCACACAGGCTTAATCAAAGGATATTCCTCGTCCGTCGGTGAGGTAATAGGATCGGGATGGGTAAAAGAGTCAAGAATAGCTTGATACAAAATCTTTAATGTCGATAGCGGCATGGCTATTTTAGAATGTGACTGGCCTTCACAAGATGAATTCAAGGAAGGTAGGGTCCAAGGATTGCTAAAATAGGAAGTGCGGAAAGGAACGGACCTCTATGACGATAAGGTCCTACTGAACATGGTGTAAACATGGTGAATCAATTCCATGAAGTCAGAAGTACCCATAAGGGAAGAATACATTCTGACATCGATATTCTCAGTTGTCAGCTGAGAATTTTCGACCACGGGGATCGACGATCCAACAAATGCATTGGGACTAGCACATGAAAAGGATAATTGGTCGATCTCCACGATCTTCCCATTGAGTGGAAAACAAAGAGTGTGGAAGAAAGACAATACATCGACAGTCATAGCATAGGTCCAATTCCATCCTAGTAACAATTTATAATCAAGAGGCACATCAACTACCTCAACATGAACCTCTACCATATTCCCACCTAACTGGATCAGAAAGGCAGGAAGAATACCGTGAGGGCCAAAGGAATGACCGTCAAAAGAAGTCAACATGGTCGGTGATTAAGAGAGAGTCAGAGAGCCGAGACATTTCCAACAGATAAGGGACATCACAGATGTATAAGCGCCTTCATCAACAACTACACGTTTGACAGTATACTTTGAGTACCCCAAGTGGATTTTGAATGCCACATGGAAAGGTAAGAGAGGCTTCACATATGTGACCTCAAACTTGATAACTTTCAAGCCATTAGGTTCTAGAGCTCCTAATGCAGATAGCAAGGCATTCCTCTATGAAGGACACGTCTGGAGTACCTCCAGAGCTGAAATCACACAAGGGGTTTGACCTAGGTCCTCAACAATAGAGTAGTTATGGGTGGCTCTAGCATTTGGATTGTGGGTAGAGAACTTGAGTACTCCTTTTGAAATACGAGGCAGTGGATCTGGTTTTTCAATTTGTAAAGTCATCTCTGGAGGAGGAGGAGGAGATTCTAGACTAGGTATAGCCTGTGAAGAACTATAATCGTGAGATTGAGTGGCTAAATGAACTTCAGCATCAACCATGTTGATACAGAAATGGTCATCGTCTTACGATGACGGGTTTTGAATCCCACCAACCGCATTTCTGGCATTTGAAGAGCTCGACACCATGTGTTGGTTATGTGGGAAAGGATTCATCAGCACGGTGGGCGGTAGAGATAAGAGCCTCGTAGCTTCCACAAGTTTTGGGCATAAATGAGTAAGGTGATCTTCTGTACAAATCTTATAGGGAAATTTCAACTTACATATTTCTTTCTTGCCCTCTCCAGCATTATTATTCATCTTCTCATTATTAACATTGTCCTTGGGTTTATTATTATTTTTCCCACCCTTACGATTATTATTACATCCTTTCTTCTTATTCCCGCCTAGTTGTTGTTTACTATTTGGGTCAGTCGACGATTGCATGGAATGTACATCCACCGACTGAGTGGGATTGGAAGACACAGAGGAAGCTGGCCCTCCTTAAGACTAGTTTAGAGACAAATCTTTCAAATGGCTTGTCGCCGAGTCTGTGTATTTTACATTGGTGGAGCCTACAATGCCATCGGCATGAGGTTCAAGATTTTGTCTAGGGTCATAGGTTGACCTTGGTGAATCCGAAAGAATGTGGTATAACATCCCAGATTGAGAGTATATAATATCTAACTGTTTGGCTTTGAAGATCACTTCTTCCTCAGTGGTAACCCCAGATGTAGCAACATCCTTCAAGATAGGAGGCTGTAAATACTTAAGGAACCATTCTAAAAGAAAGGATGGGGGTATGGAGGTCTTAATCAACCTCTTCCATCTATGCCACTCCTAGATATGATCTATGATATGAGTGGTTGTGTCCTGGCATAAAGTCGATAGAAGTTCTAGGCCAGCATCATAACGAACCGACAATTAGAAGTGGTTAAGGAATACCAACACCATCTCACTAAAGGTCCCACATGCCCCCCTAGGTAGCTCAATATACCATTTTGCAGCAAACCCAATGAGAGTGCATTGAAATAATCTCAACCAAATATAATCGTCATTAAGGGAATTCAAGGAGCACCATAGGTGAAAGGTAGTAACATGATCACCATGATCCTCGCCATTCTTACCTTCAAATTTTGGAATGTCTGAAGGAAGCTTGGTGCGGATGGGGGGCCATGTAGGATCGTGACACATAGGGTCATTTATCAACTTAGACAAGTCTGGCAGATTAAGCATGGCCAAAAAAGGGAGACGGGGTTGCGACATCTGGTCCCAAGCTCCCTGGAAATATTGTGCTTGAGGAACTGCAGCCAATCCAGGGTTCTGGTAATCACCATGGCCCTATTCAGGATTATAAGACCCTCCTCCACGCTGATTCATAAGAGGTTGGTTGGGCATTATTCCAGTAGGAATGCTCTGATGGGGGTTAAAAAAAAATCCCCTAGTCGGATTGGATATGGGTTGGGGGTTTCCCAAGGCATGAAACTGACCTCGTCCAGGTGTGAATTTGGAGGATAGAGGTGGATTCATCATGCCAAACATGTTGGTCAGAATCGACACTGAAGAGGTAAGGGTATAGGACTGAACTTGAGTAGAAGCTTGTCCGCTAGGTTGGTTTCTCCACCCAGAAGCAAGAGGATTAGACCCGGGGTTAAAAGAGGGAATGCCTCCCATATTAGGAGTCATTTGAGGGATTTGAGAACCACCAAATGAAAATGGAGTATAAGGAGGTGCAGTGCCCCCAAGTCCAATGCTAGAATTAGGGCCAGTAGATAGGATGGAGTTTGAAAACTGTGAAGTAAATTTTGGCATACCATAGGAAAAAGGAATAGAGGCCATAGGGATGGGCTGGACATTATAGCTTGATGAGTGACCAAGAGACCCAAATGGATTTGAGGCAAGAGATTGAGCATTCACTATAGGACGGGCAATAGTAATGATCGGTGCCTCTAGTAATACAACCATTGTGGTTGCAGGAGTCGAAGGGGTGACATTAACTATAGTAGGTGTGGGAGTTGAAGGGCTCCCAGTGTTCTGAAGACTCGGTTCAGTACTCATCCTTGTAGAATCAAAAGTCTGAATAGTGGAGGTGTGTGTACCACGTCTAATAACTCTACACCTTTTAGAAGGCAAAGACTCGAAATCTAGTGGTAATTGTAACAAGCGATGGGACTGGCGGGGACGTTGGTCTGACTCCATGATGACTTAGGACTCAAGATACAAAAAATAAATCCTAGAGCCAACTAGTAATCAAAGAGCACACCAAAAATCAAATAGCCAATATGCACACAAATGGGGTAAAGTGGCTGAAAGGGGCCTCCCTCCCTAAATAAGGTATGTCTCTCCCAAGAGGGGCCTAAGACTCCCTGCTAAAGATCGAAGGTAACATAATCAGTTATAAGGGCCCTCATGGGATTAACAACTATTCTATCAGATCCCCCCTAAGAGGTAATCCTCCATAAAGGTTGTGTGTTGTCTAACCCTTATCTGGCCCAAGGTGCCTATAGAATAACCCCAGCAAGTAACCTATGTGGCACCTAATTCAAGCAACTAAGAAACCAATGTATAACCGATGCACATGCGAGTAGTCATAAGTCAGGTCCACCATATGGGTAGGGTAGCAAAGCCCGAAACCTTGAAAGTACCACCTCTCATGGAGGTAAGGGCACTAGCAAGATCCCCATATACAAATAGATCCCTAGAAATATCTTTGACGCTAAGAAGGTATCGAGGGGATGTCCCTTCAACCAACCTCACACAACCTCGTGATTAACTCCGGTGTAAGAGGAGCCTTCTGATATTACCAATTATACAATGGATTTCTCCACTCCCTTTGTCAAACACATATGTTGATTTAATAGCCTTGGAGAAGTTTACTCACAAAAATCCTATTCCAAGGCACTAAATCCTAAGCTAGTTTGTGCACCCTAGAAAATAAAATCGTGACTAATCAATTTTAAATTATAGCGTTAATTTTAGTGGTTGTTCTTACTCAAAAAGGTATGGTAGTGAAACTCATGATGTTATGACTCAGCAAGTAAAGTAAATATGAATACAATGCAAAGTCCTAACTTCAATTTTCAATGAATGATATGCTTCTTAAAACAAATGCAATTTTCAATTTCAACTCTACAATTCTGAAGTAAAAATGCAATCTTTCTTTACATGCACTAAGATAATGACAAAGACTCAAAAGATCAAAATCCCAAGCAATGCAAAATGCCTAATATTTTTGTATTTTCAATATAAGAAAAATGAAAATGCATGGACTGAACAGAAGCTTGATATATAAAAACTCTACTGTGTATAGAAACAAACAATTCAAGTAGGATACCAAGGATCAAAACACCCAGCCCAATGTACAAGGACAATCAAAATGAAAATATGATGAGAAAGACTCCGCCCAAAAATTCAACCAAAGACAGGTTTCTTGTCATCCCACAAACACTTAACAGTCACTATAGAGACCCAAGAAGACTCAACAATAAAAAAAACCTACCCAACAACCACCAAACCCAACAAACAAGCAAATAAGGCCGATTTACGCAACTGTTAAGGGAAACAACACGTATGTATGCAACTTGTAGAAGGAAAGCACATGTATATACGTGACTATCAAGAAGAAAACCGTGTATATGTTTCAAAAACAAAGCTAGGCAAGGGAGAAAGATGAAAAAATCAAACCCAGAGTGAACAGAGGTTGTCAAGCAATGATATGACAAAAAACATAATAGGAATGAGATCAATCTAAGAAGAAAAACACTCCAAACCCCAAGAAAGAAGATTCAATCCCCAGTATGGTCGCCAATTTTGTTACGAGGAAAATCTCTCTATGGATAGGGGTAAATCACAATAAATGGAAATGACTTCAAAAATCAACTATATTCTCAATTATGCTATATAAACAAATATTATAGCAATACAAGATAAAAGGCCTACCTCGTCCAAATGTTCGATGAAGTCCACCACTGAGCACTTGACCCAAAGAAATATACCTGCAACTAGTCCTCGAAAACCAAGAAAAGAAAGCATATGGTGATAATATATGATGTTAGCACATTCAATAGCATAATCCATTAATATACATAACAAATACGCCCATGGAATAATAATTCAAATATTCACAAGATATCAATTGGAAGGGAAGAGAGTATTTCTATTAATATATGATCAGTAGAAGTGAAAATGTTACAGAATTTTGTGTCGGCACAGTTCAGAACTGAGAAACTAATTTCCTTCCATTTAGGCTTCTTCCGCATCAATCCTCCACCAAAGGAAAGCTCATAAAAGAGGCACAATGAAGTTCTCAATCAATAAGGGAAGAGATTGGGGGTTGAACACTATGCTCAGACTTAAAGGACAAAGGGATGCAGACTCAATATGAAGTAGATAATTTCTCCAGAGTAACTTTGCTCTCAAAGTTGAATTATTTATCCTCTTTTACATAGCTCGGAATTGGCCCATTTAAATCCTTCAAATGGAATGGAAGGGCCAAGTTGGAACGTTTCAAATATATGGAAGGCCAAGGATCATATATCTCCTATCGTGACATGGAAACATGACACCATTTTTCATTTTTGGGAAAAAATCTCGATGTACGTGGGCTATAGTGGTGCATCTTTCATATACGCATGTTGTATAGTAGGCAAGGTGCGTATATGTGGAAAAAATGTATTTTTTAGCTATGGAATTTTCAAAAAGGGATGATAAGTCTACATAGGGAAATGGAAAAAGGCCCTATGTGCAATATTGTATAGGGTGAGGAAAATATTGCTATAACAATTGATGTCAACCCTTGGAAAAGTCTGGTAGTGAAGTTTGATAGCATAAAGGTATGGGTAAGGAACCCTATTTTTTTTTAGGTATGAAGGTATTAAGATCAATGAATATGTAGGTAACACTATTCTAGATGGATAGTACATGTCATGCCATTTCCGATAATATGTGGAATGTCACATAACTCCTCATGGTTAGAGAGTTATGGCCATGTATAGTTGTATAACTCTTATGACTTATGTAGAAGACCCTAGAAGGTCAAAGAAGTCAATTATTCTAGAAGATCCTAGAAGAAGTGTACTAGTCAAATTGATGGTAACTAGGAGTTAATCATGGGTATAGTTGTTGGATTAAGAAAATAATTAAAAATAAATTAGTTGCAATAATAAATTGTGAGTTTGGTAATTATGGTAAAGTAATTGTGATGAGAATATTGAATAGTCAAAGTGGTTGACCAAGAAATAAATTAAATAATAAATTGGTTGCAGCATGAAGTTAGTTAAGGGAAAAGAAGTTATGAATTGAACAATTATTAAAAAAAATAGTTGTAACAAGAAGTGGTGAGTTTACTATTTATGGATAAGTCAAAGTGGTTGCAAATGAAATTAATTAAATAATAAAGTTAGTTTCAACTAGAAATTGAGAGATTACTATTTGTGGATAAAGTGGTTGTAAGTGGACAGGTGGTTAGAAGTGGCTTATCCCTAAAAGAAGGAAGTTGGGTAAAGTTAGTTAGAAGATAACCCCTTGAGGAAGCTACTTGGAGAGTATAAATAAAAGAGCAAGGAACTCCCATTAGCACCTAACCTTACCTATTGAATGTCATTGAATATCTATTTTTTGAAAGGTATATTGCAGGTACACATTGATACATCAAGTTACGCAAGTCTGAGGTAGTAAAGGAGGGTTGAGGATGAAATTTTTGTAGTTGCAGAATTATTGAAAAAACCTTAGTTTTTTAGGTGTACGCGGGCTACAGTGGAGGAAGTAACATACATATGTGGGTTGTAGTGGATTAGGGTGTGTACATACGTTAACTAAATAGGAAGAGGTCACGTACAATTGGGAAAATTCCTCAAAGCTTGAGAAGATGAAGATGTCAAGTCTCTAGAGTCTGAAAGAAAGCTCCCGGGAAGGTCTACAGTGATCAGGTACAAAAGGTATGTCATATTCTTATGTGTAATTGGATATTGTTTCTTACATGTGATATGGTTATAGGAGATTGAGGATTTTCCCTAGAGAGGTTGTTGGTTGTATGACATGTATTGTATGAGCTAGATCTACAAAAATACAATGTTAGTTATGTAAAGTACTTATCAGTAAGGTTATGAAACTTTGTTGATGAGGTTTATCATGGATAATGTGATACTAGGTAGAGGTGTATCATTGATCTATTGAGTCATATTCTGTTGGCATATTTACAGGCAGGTGTGCTTGTCATTGATAGCAAGATCAGAGTATGCAGTGCTGGAAAAACAAGGACAACGTAAGACCGGGAGGAGAAGCGACAGTGATCTTTGGATCCCATTGAGAATTCCTGATGAATGCCAGATCTAAGCCTGAGGTCCAACTGGCGTTGGATCTAGGAGAACCTACACATTATTTAAAGAGCAAAGTGAAGTGGGGTTACGAAATTCCGAAAGAAGGAGGACAGTTTTAGATACCAGGAGTTGGAAGAGTCGAGACTCTTCATCAACAGGAGTCCCAGAATCACGAAATGAGAAACACCAAAAACCCGAAAGCAGGAGGACATTTTCGGATACCGAGAGTTGGAAAAGTCGAGACTCTTCATCATCAGGAGTCCCGAAATCGTGAAATGCGAAACCCTGAAAACCTGAAATAGGCACATCGACTAGAGGTTTGGATATCGGGAGTTGGAGGAGTCAAGAGTCGAGACTCTTCAACACAGGAGTCTTTAAGTGTTGAAATGTGAAACACCAAAAATCTCGAAACAGGCACATCAACCGAAGTTTCGGATACCGGAAGTTGGAGGAATCAAGAGTGGAGGCTCTTCATCATAGGAGTCCCGAAGTCATGAAATGCAAAATGTAGAAACACCTTTTTGTGTAGATTTCGGATACCGGGAGATGGAGTGTAAAAATACTTCATCACAAGGAATACCGGAATGCCAAAATGTCAAAATGAGAAAAACACCCTTTGGTGTTGGTTTTGGATACCGAGAGTTCGAGTGTCGAAACACTTTGCAATAGGAATGTCGAAATGATGAAACACTAAAATGCATTTTCGAATAAGGCTATGGTCACCATCGATGGTCACATCGTCGAAGAGATGTAGAGAACAACTTGAAGAGACAAGCCCCATTTTGGAGTTTGGGACATGGAGAGTCGAGATGACTCATCACAGAATCCCTGAAACGCGAAATGAGAAATACATGTTCAGAATTGGCCCTTGGTCATAACCCATGGTCACATCAACGAAGGCTCAAGGGAGGAGATAGCATGAAGCTAATCTCCATTTCGTAGATTGCGACTTGGAAAGTCGAGATTCCTCACCACAGGGATGTCGAATTACGAAATGGTGAAATAAGTGCCAGACCCATCATTTATGATCCAACGGTGCAGGTTATTCAGGAATATGATCAAAGGGATATTGTTGCTCTTCACAGTTAATCGATCAACAGTGATTTAGTTGCTAAAGCAATCTTTCAAGGCTCACAGTGTAAATGCTAGAAACCACTGATGGTTTCTACCAGAGGACTCGAAGAGACTTCTGTGTGATTTTCAAAGGAGATGAAGAGTCTCAAGGAATCTTTCAGTGGAATGAAGACTTTTCGTGGAGGCAATTAATAGATGGATGAGTGTTGAATCCTGTAACTGCAATAGAGAGGATGAGCTCAATTATGACAGAGAAGACAAAGAGTCTTGACTGTTGGAAAGGCTAAGGAATCTCAACATAACACCCAATGATGATGGACACATGGGTTTAACAGCCAGAGAAGCTGAAGAGTTGCAATGATGAAAAGGCAAAGCACTCGACATGAAGAGCATGCAGAAGCATTGCACATAGGGCATGCACAAGGTGCACAGAGACTGTAAGAAGGCAGAAGAAAGAAGAGATAGTTGTTGTTGTTGAGAGGGCTTTAGGAGTGTAGAAGGAGGAGTGTGCAACAACTGAAATATAGAGAAGAGGAATGGTGCATCGAATGGACATGGCACACAAAGCATAAAAGGTAGAAGCACAGAAAGCGCAAGGAATGTGTGTAGCAAGATAGTGGGACACTAAAGGAAGGCTGAGGTGATCTTGTAGAGAAAAAAAAAATAGAAGATCAGAAATTATAAGAAGATGCAGACAGAGAGACACTGATACAGGAGAGTAGAGCAGCATAGGAGAATAGTGATAAGCCTGGTAAGCCAATGATAAATATTCTATCATTGTGATAAATTTATATATAGCAAACTTTATATTTCAGGGTGGAAGGTAGGTGCTAGGGAGGACTGTTGTCCTCAGAGGTTCAAGTGGGTTCTTGAACACAGGGATTTGTAGCTTCCATCTAGTTGCACCCAGAGAAACCAGGGTGGAGGGTGGTGTAAGGGAGAACTGTTGTTCTCTATTATATAGGTTGGTGCCTGTGTGACTGGAAGTTGGTGCTTCCATCCAGTTGGTGCCGGAACACTTAGGGAGTTGGTGCTTCTTTCTAGTGGGTGCTAGAGAAACCAGGGATTTGGTGCTTCCTTCTATTAGGTGCTAGAGAAAACAGAGAGTTGGTGCTCTCAACAAGTTGCATCTTGCAAAATAGAGGTTGTAGCCTCATTATGAGTTGGTTCTCATAAGTATGATAATGTACAGAATGTAAATATTACTTATCATATAAAGAAGAAGAGGTTTTTACCCTTTAAGGGTTTCCTTAGGAAATAGATGTCTCTGTATATTTAATATGTTTGAATGATGTTGAATGTTCTATTGCTTACTTCCCTGCATTATTTTGATTGCCATTCAGTTCTCTGCAAAGAGTTTAAAATAAGCATAATTGTTTAAGCTCGGTAACAATTGATTCACCCCCCCCTCTCAGTTGTCCAACAATTGGTGTCAGAGACAACCCCGTTTATCTAAGGGTAGATCCTAGAGCTTAAACATGTCAAACCATGAAGGAAATTCAACCAATAAGGCCCATCTATTCAATGGAACAAACTTTACCTTCTGGAAAGTTAGAATGAGAACCTACATAATGGCTTTAGGTGCAGATGTCTGGGACGTGGTAGATATTGGTTATGTAAAGCCAGTTGTATTAGCTAATAAGGATGACAAGCTAGAATTTATCTTCAATGCTAAGGCTATGAATGCTATCTTGAGTGGTCTTGCAGAAGAAAAATTCGTAAAAGTTATGCACCTAGGAGCTGCGAAAGAAATGTGGGACAAACACATTAGCAGTTATGAAGGTAATGAGAAGATAAAGGATGCCAAGATTCAAACCTACAGAGTATAGTTTGAACAGTTGAAGATGAAAGAAGACGAAATTGTTGGAAAATGATTTTTGAGAGTTGAAGAACTGGTAAATGCAATGAAAGCAATTGGTGAAAAAATTGAGGAACCTTCTTTAGTTCAGAAAATTTTGAGATCTCTACCAGATAGGTTCAACCCGAAGGTCTTTGCTATAGAAGAACTTAATGATCTAAAAACTGTGGAGTTTGATCAACTTCTAGGAACATTGACTGCATATGAAATGATAATATTTAAAGATAAACCCACCTCCATAGAAGCATCATTTAAGGTACACAAGAATGAGGATTCTGAGCCTGATGAATTTGAAGCGAAATTTGTGAAGAGACTGAAGAAGGGATCAGGAAAATACAAAGGTAAAATTCCTTTCAAATGTTTCAACTATGGCAAGATAGTTCATTTTGCAAATAAATGTCCTCACAAAACAAATGATCAGACATGTGATGATGAGGAGAAGCACAAACACAGAAATTTCATTAAAGAGAATAATTTTAAGAAGAAAAGTCTTTGTGTAAACAATGATGATGATCCTTCAAATGATAAAGACAATGAATCCTCTATTGAAGATAAACTAAATGACTTCATACTTATGGCCAAAGAGGACTATGATAATAAAAGCACAGGAAGTGAGGCTAATGAAGAAGAAGTTGTGGTTGATATGGAAGGATAACTGATCAGCGCACTGGAAGAGATTGGCAGACTCATAATTAAGAACAGAAAGAAAAAACAATTGCTGATATAGTTTGAGAAAGACAGTAAACAACCTGATGAAAAATTTGCCCTGCTAAAAGTGGAATTAGAAGAGGCAAAGAAAATCGAGGACATTCTGAAACAACAGTTATCAGAAAACAAGGCAAGATGTAAAGCTCTGGAAGAAGAAGTAGTGAAAACTAGAAAAGAGTTGGAGAGGTTTCAAGCCTTGTATCATCAGAATCTGTCAAGTATCAAAGCCTCAGAAGGATTAGCCACCATTATGAATCAGCAAAGGAATCCAAAGCTGAAAACTGGTTTGGGTTATGAAGAGGGATCAAGTAGTGGTCAGTTAAGAAACAAAGAACCTATCAAGTTTGTCAAATCCTCAAACATTGACAACAGTCACTTTGCAAAAACAAAGAAAGAAAATCAGCCACCAAGAAGGAATGAAAGAAAACTTACCAGAACTGAATCTATAGATCAGAGAAATTATCGGCATGAAAGAAATCGACCTCCTCAAAGAAGACAGACTTTTCCCAGGTACCAACATTTTTTCTATGGGTATTGCTTCTTTTGTTCTAACTTTGGTCATAAATCTGTAAATTGTTCTTTAAAATTAAATTATGAGCAATCAAGACATTCAAGGTATAGATATCTACCACAACAAAGAATGAGACAACCAAGTAACAAACCACCATAGACTTCAAATCACTTGATGGATGGGAAAATGACACAGGTTAAGCATAACAATCGTTATGATCATTTACTCGATGAACCAGAATGTTACATATGTCATAACTATGGACATAAATATGTTGATTGTCACTTAAGGAACAATGAACCAGATTTGAATTCCCCTATTGAAAATATCAAGGGTTGGAAGAAGAAATAAAGTGACAAGTGTGGATTACTGTTGTCAGCTTAAAGACAAATGAACCATTGGTATATAGATAGTGGATGCTCCAAACATATGATGAGAGACAAAGGTAAGTTTCTATCTCTAGGAGAAATAAAATTAGGAAATGTAACCTTTGGAAATGATGCTCCAGGTAAAATAAAGGGTAAAGATATGGTGAGTTTAAGTAATGGAAAAAAAAATCCCAAGATGTTCTCCTTGTAGATGGGCTGAAACATAATCTACTCAATGTAAGTCAAATGTGTGACAGAGAATGTGAAGTGATGTTCACATCCAAGGACTGCAAGATAAAGTCTGTAAACTCAGGACAAGTGGTGGCCCAAGGCATAAGGACAAAAAATAATGTATATGTACTAAAAGAATATAGAGAAGAGTGTCATATAAGAAAACATGATGAAATATGGTTATGGCATAAGAGAATTGGACATCTAAACTTTGACCACTTAATCAAGATTAAAAATATTGAGGTAGTAAAAGATCTTCTGAGAATATCAAAGCCCCAAGATTCTATGTGTAAACCCTGCCAAGTAGGAAAACTAACCAGGACAAAGTTTAAGTCCAAGAGATCTACTTCAACAGAGAAACCACTCCAGCTAGTTCATATGGATTTATGTGGACCATCAAGACAGGAAGGCACAGGGAAAGAAAACTACTTCATGTTGATTATTGGTGATTACTCCAGAATTACTTGGGTTGCTTTTCTCAAGGAAAAAGCTGAAGCATTTGAGAAGTTTAAAAAATTTAAGGCTTTAACTGAGAATCAAACAGACAAGAGGTTAAAGGAGGTAAGATCAGATAGAGGAGGAGAATTTATGTCAAGTGATTTCAAGGAATTCTGTGATAAGCATGGGATCAAGAGAGAATACATTATCCCAAGAACTCCACAACAAAATGGAGTAGTTGAGAGGCAAAATAGAACAGTGCAGCAAATGGCCAGGTCAATGATGAATGAGAAGAACATTGGTCAAACCTAATGGGTAGAAGCAATACACACAGTAGTCCATGTTCTTAACAAATCCCACCTCAGACCACAAAGTGACAAGACACCTTATGAACTATGGTATGGGAGACCTGATTCAATCAAACACATCAAAGTCTTTGGGAGTAAATGTTACATAAAGAATAATGATGAGAACCTTGGCAAATATGATGACAGGGCTGATGAAGGTATCTTCTTAGGGTATGCTACAAACAGTAAAGGATACAGATTCTATAATAAGAGGATGCATAAAATGGTTGATTGTATTGATTTAAAAGTTGATGAAGGAATCCCAACAAGAGAGGTGTACAAAAATGAGTCTTCTACAGAGGACACAACTGAAGCTAAAGATGAACAAGTCCAAGAATTAGAAAACGAAGACTCTGAATTAGATGAATACATAGATACTCAAACATACTCAAATCAACAAACAACTTCAAACTACTCCTCCATAATCACTCAAAAGAAACATCCTTCAAGTCAGATAATTGGTGAAAAAGACAAAGGTGTACAAACCAGGAGAAAGATAATCAAAAACACCGAACAATCACATATAGATTTCATGTCTATGGTGGAACCCAAGAATTTTAATGAAGCTAGCAAAGATGACCATTGGGTTAAAGCAATGAATGATGAACTTGATCAGATTGAGAAAAACAATACGTGGGAAATGGTTCATAGACCTGAAGGAAAAAATATCATTGGTTCTAAATGGATCTTTATGAATAAGTTGAATGAGAAGGGACAAGTTCTCAAGAACAAAGCAAGATTGGTCTGTATAGGCTATGCTCAAATAAAAGGACTGGATTTTGATGAAACATTTGCACCTGTAGCAAGATTAGAAGCTATCAGAATATTTCTTTCCTATGCTTGTCATAAAAGGTTTAAAGTCTATCAAATGGATGTCAAGTAAGCTTTTCTAAATGGAGATTTAAATGAAAAAGTCTATATGGAACAACTAGAGGGTTTCAAACTGTCTGATAAACCTGACTTAGTATGCAAGCTGAAGAAAGCTTTATATGGGTTAAAACAAGCCCCTCGTGCCTAGTATGAAAGACTGGATACGTATCTCAAAGACAAAGGGTTCAAGAGAGGAATAGTTGACAACAATCTATATATCAAAACAGAGGATAATGATTTGCTCACCGTGTTGGTCTATGTAGATGACATCATCTTTGGATGTAATAAGGATTCATTGGTACAATGGTTTGCTTCTGCCATGGAGTCTGAGTTTGAAATGTCTATGATAGGTGAAATGTCATTTTTTCTTGGTCTGCAAATTACTCAGAGGTCTAAAGGGATGTTCATTTCTCAAGAAAAATATCTAAGAGAAATGTTGAAAAGGTTTCAAATGAAAGATTCTAAACCTGTGGGCACACTTATGGTTACTGGATGAAAATTAAGAAAGGATGATGACTCACCTAATGTTGATCAAAGTTCATATAGGTCAATGATAGGAAGTCTATTGTACATCACAAAATCTCGTCCAGACATAATGCATGTTGTTGGGATGGTAGGAAGATATCAGTCTGCACCAAAACAAAGTCATTTGCTAGCTGTCAAAAGGTTATTGATATATTTGAAATAAATAATGAACTATGGCCTATGGTATCCTAAGAATTAGAATTTTCAATTATCAGTCTACTCAGATGTTGATTGGGCTAACTGCATGGATGAAAGGAAAATCACAAGTGGAGGTGTGTTCTTGTTAGGAGATTCTCTAGTAGCATGGTTGAGTAAAAAACAAGGTTCCATTTCTTTATCAATGATAGAGGAAGAGTACATTGCTATGGCTACCTATTTCACTCAGGTATTATGGATGATTCAGACACTTGAAAAATTGGAGGTAAAATACGTTGCACCGATCCTAATTCATTGTGATAACACTACTGCCATCAATGTGTCCAAGAATCCTATATTCCACTCCAAGACCAAGCATATTCCCATAAAATACAATTTTTATGAGAGAGAAGGTCACCAATCAGATTGTTCAGGTCCATTACATTCCAACCACGGAACAAATTGTAGACATCTTTACTAAACCCCTAGCCAAGACACCATTTGAATATCTTCGACAGAAACTGGGTGTCATCCCGTCTCACACCTAAGAGAGTCCATCCTGTTAGGGGGAGTTTTGTATTGATTGAATATCTAATACCTCCTAAAAATACTGCAACAGCTCAGGGGGAGCCTGTTTTATTTGATGTTGATGTCAAAGGGGGAGAAAAGGAGTGGTCTGGACCAGATGCTACAGTTGGAGGTCCAAACATATTAGCGCAGTCGTTCAGGGTTTCCATCAATGCCAAAGGGGGAGATTTTTGGCATGTTTACAGGCAGGTGTGCTTGTCATTGATGGCAAGATCAGAGTATGTAGTGATGGAAAAATAGGGACAACATAAGCCCAGAAGGAGAAGCGACAGTGATCTTTGAATCCCATTGAAAATTCCCGATGAACATCAGATCTGAGCCCAAGGTCTGACCGACGTTGGATCCAAGAGAACCTGCATGTTCTTTAAAGAGAAAGGTGAAGAAGGGTTATGAAATCCCAAAGGTAGGAGGACAGTTTTGGATACTGGGATTTGGAAGATTCAAGACTCTTCATCATCAGGAATCCCGAAATCATGAAATGTGAAACACCGAAATCCTGAAATCGAGAGGACATTTTCGGATACCGAGAGTTGGAAGAGTTGAGACTCTTCATCATCAGGAGTCCCAGAATTGTGAAATGTGAAACCCCAAAAACCCAAAATAGGCACATTGACTGGAGTTTTGGATACTGGGAGTTGGAGGAGTAAAGAGTCAAGACTCTTCAACACAGGAGTCCTAAAGTGCCGAAATGAGAAACAACGAAAATCCTGAAACAGGCACATCAACCGGAGTTTCGGATATTGAGAGTTGGAGGAATCAAGAGTCGAGACTCTTCATCATAGGAGTCCTAAATTCGTGAAATGAAAAATGTTGAAACACCTTTTTATGTATATTTTGGATACCAGGAGATGGAGCATCAAAACAAATCATCACAAGGAATTTTAGAATGCCGAAATGAGAAAAACACTTTTTGGTGTTGGTTTCGGATACCGGGAGTTGGAGTGTCGAAACACTTTGCAAAAGGAATGCCGAAATGATGAAACGCCGAAATGAGTTTTCTAATAAGGCTATGGTCATCGCCGATGGTCACATCGTTGAAGAGTTGTAGAGAAGAGATCGAAGAGACAAGCTCCATTTTGGAGTTTGGGACATGGAGAGTCGAGATGACTCATCACAAAATCCCCGAAATGTGAAATGCGAAATACATGTTCAGAATTGGCCCTTGGTCATAACTCATGGTCACATCGATGAAGGCTCAAGGGAGGACATAGCACGAAGCTAATATTCATTTCTGAGACCATGACTTGGAGACTCGAGATGCCTCATCACAGGGATGCCGAAAGGCTGAATTGCGAAATGGCGAAATAAGCGTGAGACCCATCATTTATGATCCAACAGTGAAGGTTATTCAGGAATATGATCGAAGGGCTATGTTTCTCTTCATAGTTAATCGATCAGTGGTGATTCAGTTGATAAACTAGTCTTTGGAGGTTCACAGTGTAACTTCTAGAAACCACTAATGGTTTCTGCCAGAGGACTCAAAGAGACTTCTGTGTGATTGCCAGAGGAGCTGAAGAGTCTCAAAGAATTTGCCAGTGGAATGAAGACTGTTCGTGGAGGTAATTGACATAAGTATGAGCATTGAAGCCTGTAATTGCAACAGAGAGGATGAGCTCGACTGTGACAGAGAAGACAAAGAGTCTCGACTATTGGAAAGGCTAAGGAATCTCAGCATAACACCCAGTGATGATGGACACATGGGTTTAACAGCTAGAGAAGCTGAAGAGTTGCAATGATGAACAGACAGAGCGCTCGACATGAAGAGCATGCAGAAGCATTGCGCACAAGGCATGCGCAAGGTGCACAAAGACTATAAGAAGGCAGAAGAAAGAAGAGATGGTTGTTGTTGTTGAAAGGGCTTCAGGAATGTAGAAGGAGGGGTGTGCAGTAGATGAAATATAGAGAAGAGGAATGGTGCGTCGAATGGACATGGAGCACAGAGCATAAAAGGTAGAAGAAAAGAAAGTGCAAGGCATGTGTGCAGCAAGATAGTGAGACACTAAAGGAAGGCAAAGGTGCTCTTGTATAGAAAAAAAAAATAGAAGATCAGAAATCGTACGAAGATGCAGACAGAGAGACACTGATATAGGAGAGCAGAGCAACATAGGAGAACAGTGATAAGCCTGGTAAGCCAATGATAAATATTGTATCACTGTGATAAATTTATATATAGCAAACTTTTTATTTCAAGGTAGAAGGGAGGTGCTAGGGAGGATTGTTGTCCTCATAGGTTCAAGTGGGTGCTTGAACACAGGGAGTTGTAGCTTCCATCTAGTTGCACCCAGAGAAACCAAGGTGGAGGGAGGTGCAAGGAAGAACTATTGTTCTCTGTTATACATGTTGGTGCCTGTGTGACTGGAATTTGGTGCTTCCATCCAGTTGGTGTTGGAACACTTAGGGAGTTGGTGCTTCTTTCTAGTGGGTGCTAGAGAAACCACGAAGTTGGTGCTTCCTTCTAGTAGGTGCTAGAGAAAACAGAGAGTTGGTGCTCTCAGCAAGTTGCAGCTTGCAAAACAAAGGTTGTATTCTCATTATGAGTTGGTTCTCATAAGTATGATAATGTATAGAATGTAAAGATTAGTTATCATATAAAGAAGAAGAGGTTTTTACCCTTTATGGGTTTCCTCAGGAAATATCTGTCTCTGTATATTTCATATGTGTGCATGATGTTGAATGTTCTATTGCTTACTTCCCTGCATTATTTTGATTGTCATTCAGTGCTCTGCAAAGAGTTTAAAATAAGCATAATTGTTTAAGATTGGTAAAAATTGATTCACCCCCCCCCCTCTCAGTTGTCCAACATATTCTTGGCATATTTCTAGAGGTATTGTTGTTGCATTATACTTGCTATTGTGAGTGGTTTTGAGGCAGAGTTGTTGTAGTACATGGATAGTACATGTGTGAGTTTTATCGGTATACCTTATGGTACATTGTAAGAGGATTTTATTAGTGGTCTTGATATATGATTGGTACAACTTGAGGCTACATAAAAATGAGGTTTTGGCACATGGTTTTATGTAATGGTTTATGGTATTTGGATCATGAATTGTGTGATATATTGATAGAGGAATTTTGTTGGTTACATTGGTATATGTATTTGGTACATGGTTTAGATACATTTTGGGACATATAGTTGTTGAGTTGGCATATACATGAGGTGTATGGTATGGTGATGTTGGTACATCTTGATGAGTCATAGTTTTACTTGTTGATACATGTTTGGTACATTGCTAGAGGCACTTGCTAATAGTTTTGTTGACACATAGTTTATGGATGATGTGGCATATATATCTTGATATATTATTAAAAGAACATCTTGGTATTGGTGATGGTTATGAGGTATTGGGATGTGCATAGTTGATGCACTTCTGATGGTACAGGTTGTGTGAGTGATTGGTGTACATGGTTGATAGTACAGGTTTATTGGTATAGATTGGGACAGGTTGCAAGTTGATGTGACATAGACAACGAAGGGTCTAAGTTTCAGAAAATAAAAACCATAGATTTTTGAAGGTGTACACAGGTTTCAATATCGGCAGGCCACATACATATGCAAGCTGCAGTATAGACATGTCATGTACATACGTGAGTTGCACCATATACAGGTCGCATACTTGTTGGTTTTTGTTGGTACTAGATGATTATGGGTATAGGTTGGTTACAGGTTAACAGTGGTATATCTCACAGTGAAAATGTGGCAGGGTTTCATCATTTATTTGACACCTATATTTCAGGGAGGCATGACGGGGAAAGGAAAGGGGGTTGTATCCTCCTTCGAGTTGGTGTCGGAGAATGAGGGAGTTGGAGCTTCCTTCAGGTTAGATCCTAAGAAATAGGTGGTTGTAGCCACCGTTCAATTGTAGTGGGAGAACATAGGGGTTTGTAGCCTCCTTCTTGTTGTAGCCATAGAATTGGGGAGTTGGAGCTTCCCTCGGGTTGTAGCCTAAGAAACAAGGGGGTTGGAACCTCCTTCCAGTTGGAGCTGGAGAATTGGAAGTTGGTGCTTCCTTGAATGTAATTCTTAAAGACATATAAGAAAATAATTATGCAATTTTCTCCCACATTGGGTTTCCACGTAAAATATTGGTGTATTGTGCATTGTGTCGATGTGTCTATTATTGTTTATTATGCACTAATGGATGTTAATTTTATATGATGAAATAAGATATTAATGATGAACTGATGAACATTGTTGAATAAGTGAAAGGGATATATGTTGTGGTTACAAGGATTAATAAGTGGTATAAATTTCTCATTACTGATTCACTCCCCCCCGCCCTCTCAGTAATCCAATAATTCTTATCAGAGCCAATTCCTTCAAGAGATAGTTTAACCACTAGAAGGATATCATGGAATTTACTGAGAATGGAGTACCAATGTTTGATGGTCAGATTGGTCTAAAGTATGATATGTGGAGCATAAGAACAAGAACCTTTTTAGAGGCACATGGATATGATATTTGGTATTCATTTGTGACAGGATATAATGCTACAAAGAAATAAAAGACTACATCCAAGAAGGAATTGAATAAGAATAAAAAAATTGCAATGGAATTCATTTTGAAAGAACTATATGATTCAGTTAAAGACAAGGTGGGTAAATGTTCATCAGCTAAAGAACCTTGGGATAAGATACATGATATTTATTCTTGACCCATCATAGAGTCAAAGAATGTCAAAGAATATGTAGGTACATAACATAAAGAAATATCTTCATCATTTCAAACAGAAGAAGAAGAAGAAGAAGACATAATAAATAGAATTATGTTGTTTTCCTTTGATTGTGAAAAACTTGGACATATTGAAATTGAATTTCTTGAAGGTAATGAGACAAAAAATCCAATTGAAATAGAAGAAAATTATGAAGTAGAACTGATCATTGTTGTATATGAACTAAAGAAAGAAAGAAATAAAACAAGTCACTCAAGAAACAATTGATAAAGAAAAAGGAAAGTGTTCAAGGTTCCGAAGAAGCTCAACGGGTCATCAAGAATTTAAGAGCTCAGCTACAAGAGGCCATAATAATTGAAGAAACTCTATAATATAAAATGTAGTGTTTAAAATCCAACATAGAGTCACAAAAGGAATAAGCATAAAAGAGAGAAAAGATACTAACAGATTGATGCAAGAGCATCGCCAACATCAAGCGAACGTGGGGCACACACCAACGCATTTTGGGCACATGTTAAATTGTTTGAAATGTTTTGATGTTGGAAGCGCAAAACATAAATGAAACAATTAAGAAAGGGCGTACTTATAGATTGTAATCATACTTTGAGCGTCCCGCTCTTGTCTGAAGGACTAAGAGGCATTTATAATAGTAAATGTAAGTAGGTAGCTTTGAATTTTTAGATTAGACAGTTTTAGGAGCCAGAGGGAAAATGGATATAGACACCCTCACTTGTATCATTGTAACAAAAGAATTAGCAGCATAAGCAAGAGAGCATAGAGAAAAGAAGAAGCAGAGAGCTGTGTAGAATTCCATGTACATAAGTTCTAGATTAATACAAAGGCTTTGATTCAGACTCATGGTGTTGTGATATTCTCTGTGTATGCATTGTTAAATGTTACGATGTTTACTTTTTGTTATACATTTGATTTATATGCTATGTATATGATTTCAGGCTTTGTGTTTGAATTTTGAGTGAGAGTAAAGAATGAGTTTCAATTGTTTCTCTGTCTGAGCAAGATTCTTCCTGCAAGGAGTACAGTGAAGTTGTCCGCAAGGAGTGCATTGACAAAAGTTCAGAGTTATATCTCTGAAAGCTTAGGAGAGTTAACGTTGTTCTCATTTTCAAAAGTGTAGTTGGGCATAGGATCCATGCAAGGTGTGCGCAGGCCAAGTAAATTCTCATAGTTTGCAAACCTGAGAAATTGTTGAAGGACTATTGTTGTAGGGAGAGCACAGAGTCAAAGAGCTTCAATACTTGGCAGTATTGAAGAAGTGCCACAAGGAGTGCACGCAGGAATTTCCTCCAGAGGATTTGGAGATTTTCAAACAAGCTCAAGAGGTTTAGCACCTTAAAGTGTTCAAAGGGAGGCACTGCAAAGTTGCTTTACAGGCAGATAAATTCCAGCGAGGAGATAGCTTGTTCAATTTTGTAGAAATCGTCAAGAAGAAAGCGGACGGTCAAAATTCTCCATGGAGAATTCGCGAAGTCCCGTGAGCCGTCAGATCTCATAGAGGAGCAAGGGGGTTATGACAACTGTTTTCAAAGGTTCAAGCTTAAGAGATACGGAGCCGTAGATCCAAGCCAACAAGGGCCATTGGATTTGACTGTGGATTTCCATTTTGGGGTTTTGTGAGTCGAAGTCCCAAAATCTTTGCATTAAGACTCGCGAAATCACGAAGTGCGAAGTCCTGAAGGTTTGAAAGTATTGTGTGGGGCCATAGAAGCCGGTAGGGTGGACAAGTGGTGCACTTGTCGACACAGAAGTCAATTGCGTTGACAATTTCGGGGTTTTCGTGAAATGAAGTCCTGAAATATTTGCATTAGGACTCACAAAATTGCGAGGTGCGAAGTCCTGAAAAGGCGGAAAGTCTAATTGTGGGGCCAGTGCCAAGAATCATGTCATAGTTTGACGTTTTGGGATTTCGAAGAATAGAGAATCAGGATTTCAACGTTTTTGTTGACATGAGATTTTGGGATCGAGAGTCTCGAACTCCCAATACGCGAAGAATGCATTGATCGATCGAGAGGGGAATCACTGCCATTGATTCCGAGAGTCGATGGGATGAGTTGCATGACATCGAAACACCTGAAATTGCGGTAAGGAGAAATCTGAAATTGGAAAGGGGAAGGTCAAGTGTGGACTATTTTCAGGTTTCGAAGGTTTGAGAAATAAGGCGCTTGACCACTTGATTCGCGAAATCGCGAAGTTCGATCTCCCGAAGTATAAAGGGGGAGTTTTTCTCAAGGTTATTTGTGGGTGTTGATTCCCCGAAAGGGAATCAGAAGGGCCAAAAGAGAGCTCTTTGGGCTAGAGGAGAAGAACTATCCTGTGTACATGGACTTATGACCTGCGGGTTGGGAGGGTTGTGTCATCTGGTATCAAAGCCTAATTCTTGATTGTATATTTCAAGCAGGAAAAGCGAGAAAAAATTCAGCCATGCGGTCAAGGAGAAGAGACAGACAAACACCCGATCTTCTAGAGGAAAGGTAAATTCCAAGAAGAAGGAGTAGGCAGATGCCTAATCTAGCCATGGAAAGAGAGATGCGTGATCTACGCACCAGACTTGAGGACATGGAGACAACACAGAGGCACACAGCCAGTGCTGGGGATATTAGTGATTCTAAAAGTGAAAATGAAGCCGAACATGAAGGAGAAGAAGTTGCAGCCGAAGATGCAACAAATGAATGCCTACTCAGGGATATTGCAAGGATGGGTGCCAGGGAAAAAATGGACATTCCAGTTTATGAGGGAAACTTGGATGCTGAAGAGCTTCTAGACTGGATTAGAGCTCTGAACACATATTTTGACTATGAAGATGTTGAGGAAGACAAGAAGGTCAAACATTTTGTCACGAGACTTAAAGGACATGCAACATTGTGGTGGGATGAACTACAAGTTGAAAGATGTTTTCAGGGTAAGCAGAAAATCAAGAGTTGGGATAGGATGATTGCAAAGATGAAAGAGAAATTCATTCCCAGAGATTATCAAATTACTTTGTTTCAGAGAATGCAAAATTTGAGACAGAAGTTGATGACAGTGAAGGAGTACACTGAAGAGTTCTACAGGCTAAACATCAGAGCAGGTCATCATGAAAGTAATGATGAAAAGGTTTCCAGGTATATGAATGGCCTGAGATATGAAATTCAGGATGAAATGAGCATGATGACCATCCGAATGGTGGAAGATGCTTATCAAATGGCTCTAAAGATGGAAGAGAAGCTGAGCCGAAAATAAGTTCAAAGAGGCCAAGGCAGAAGTCAGCCCAGGGGCAAATCAATTGTCCAAGATAGAAATTAGAAGTCTAAGGAATAAGAGAAGAAACTTCAGATTGAGAGAGGTGGAAGCTCACAAAAAGGGAAATATGCTGGACAGAGAAGGCATTATGTTGATCAGAGAGGAGAGTATGCTGATAACAACATTTTACCTCATACTAGAGGTAGAGGAAGAGGAAGAGGTGGAGTGATAACATGCTTCACGTGCGGAAAGGTCGGACACAAGTATTATGAATGTCCAGACAAGAAGAAAGAGGAAGGAGAAACTCACATTGCTGAAGCACAAAGGTGAAATGTTGAGGCAAAGGATGTTGAAGGCGGAAGATCGCCGATGATGTGAAAAGTTCTTTTGACACCAGAGAAGGAGGTGGAGAGCTCAGTCCAAAGAAACAGATTTTTTCGGACTGCATGCAAAGCCAAAGACTGGAAATGCAAAGCTATTGTAGACAGTGGTAGTATATATAATCTCGTTTCTACAGAGATGGTAGAAATGTTGGAGCTGGAGACGATTGATCATCCAAGCCCATACAGAGTTTCGTGGTTGCAAAAAGGACATCAGGTAAATGTCACTAAGCAATGTTTTGTTGAGTTTAAAATAGGAGGGTATAAAGATGAAATACTCTGTGATGTTATTCCTATGGATGTTTGTCATCTATTGCTGGGTAGACCATGGAAATATGACAGGAATGTGATTCATGACAAGAGAATGAACACATACACCCTAGAGAAGAATGGGAGAACTCACATCCTATTGTTGATTAAGGATAAAGAGGTGAAACCTGAAGTAAGCAACATTGTACTTCTCATGAGTGGGAATGAACTTCTTACAGAGGTTAAGAAGAAGGAGGAACCACAATTCATTGTGGTCAGGAAGCCTAAGATTGTTTTAACCAGCACAAGGGTAGATGATTTACCAGAAGAGGTTCAGAAACTACTGGAAGAATTTGATGACATAGTAGTGGACGAACTACCTCGTTCATTGCCACCAATCAGAAGTGTGAGTCATCACATTAATCTTATACTGGGAGCTAGTTTACCAAACAAAGCAGCGTACAGATTGACATTGCAGGAGAATGAAGAGGTCAAAAGACAGGTCCAGGATCTGTTGGACAAAGGGTTGGTCAGAGAAATCTTGAGTCTGTGTGTTGTTCCGAAAGTACTCAGTCTGAAGAAAGACAGAAGCTGGAGGATGTGTACTGACTCAATGGAAATCAACAAGATAACCATCAGGTACAAATTTCCATTACCAAGAATGGATGATCTGATGGATTGCTTGAGTGGAGCAAATTTTTTTTCAAAGATTGATTTGAAAAGTGGATATCATCAGATTCGTATGAGAGAAGGTGATGAATGGAAGACAACCTTCAAGACTAATGAGGGGTTGTATGAATGGCTTGTTATGCCATTTGGCTTAACAAATGCGCCAAGCACTTTCATGAGGTTGATGAACGAAGTCTTGAAGGAGTTCATCGGAAAATTTGTCATTGTGTATCTTGATGACATACTGATTTTCAGTAAAACAGAGGCAGAGCATCTAAAACATTTGGCTACAGTGATGAAGAGGCTATAGCAAGAGAAGCTACTGATAAGCATGAAGAAATCCTCATTCATGAAGACAGAGCTCATTTATTTGGGGTTTGTTATTTCTGCGGATAAGTTGAGGATGGATCCAGATAAGGTGGAGGTAATTAAGAATTGGCCGTCATCGAAGAGTATATTTGAGGTGAGAAGTTTTCATGGATTGGCTAGTTTCTACCGAAATTTCATCAGGAATTTCAGTGGAATTAGTGCACCGATGATGGACACATTGAAGAAGAGACACAAGTCTTTTCACTGGACAGAAGAAGCCGAGAAGAGTTTTAATTTGTTGAAAAGGAAGATCACAGAACAACCAATTCTAGTGTTGCCTGATTTCCAAAAGACATTTCAGGTAAAATGTGATGCAAGTGGATTTTCAATAGGGGTAGTCTTGAGCCAAGAAGATAGACTGATAGCATGCTTTAGCAAGAAGCTGAATGAAGCAAAAGTGAAATACTCCATGTATGACAAGGAGTTCTATGCTATTATTCAGGCATTGAAGAAATGGAGGCATTACTTAATCCCCAAGGAGTTTGTCTTGTATAGTGATAATCATGCATTGCAATTTGTGACTCAACAGGAGAAGTTGAATCAAAGACATGTTAAATGGGTTGAGTATATGAAAAATTTCACTTTTGTAATTAAACATATTTCTGGTACTGCAAATAAAGTTGTTGATGCTTTAAGCAGGAAGTGTTTGATATTACAGGAGTTTAGAGTCAAAACATTGGGTTATGATGATCTCAGGGATATGTATAGAGATGACCCAGATTTTAAAGAAGCATATGAAGCAACTGAGAATCCAATTCTCAGGGACAAAAGCCAATGGACAGAATACATGATCCAAGAAGGATTGTTGTTTAAGGGTAATCAACTTTGTATTCCAAAATTCTCCATGAGGTAGAATTTGCTGAAGGAGAAATATAGTGGATGATTGGCCGGACATTTTGGTCATGACAAGATATTTGAAAAGTTGAATGAGTCATATTTTTGTCTAGGGATGTGAGCAAACATCAAAATATTTGTGGACAGATGCAGAATTTGTCAGCATTCGAAGGGAAAGAGGCAGAATGTAGATTTTTATCAACCATTGCCCATACCTGACAGGCCGTGGGATGCAGTCAGCATGGACTTCATATTGGGGCCATAGAGAACAAAAAGTGGGTTCGACTCAATATTTTTGGTGGTATATAGATTTTCTAAGATGGCACATTTTATACCATATCATAAAACTAGTGACGCAACTCACATTGCGAACCTGTTTTTCAAAGAAGTCATTCGACTTCACGGCTTACCAAGGAGCATAGTTTTTAATCGAGACACTAAGTTCGTAGGACACTTCTAAAGAACCTTATGGAAGAATATAGGAACTAACTTGTCATTTAGTTTAGCTTATCATCCTCATACGGATGGACAAACAAAAGCGGTGAATAGAAGTCTAGGAGACTTGTTGAGGAGCTTGGTGACAAAACACCACAATCAGTGGGACAATATTCTGCCACATGCGGAGTTTTCTTACAACAATTCAATCAATAGAAGCACAGGGTAGAGTCCATTTCAGATTGTCTATGGTATGCATCCAAGAGGAATTTCTGAGTTGAGGGATACAAAATAGATTGCGACTAGGAGCGCTAGTGCAGAAGATTTCGCAGAGGCAATGAAGGAGCTTCACAACCAGGTGAAGGAGCGATTGCAACATTAGAGCCAAGAATATAAGTGCAGGGAAGATCAATGCAGGAGAAAACTTCAGTTCGAAGTTGGCGATTTGTTCCTCGCACATTTGAGAAAGGAAAGGTTCCCAAGGGGAACATATCATAAACTGAAGATGAAGAAAATTGGACCATGTAAGGTCTTGAAGAAATTTGGGATGAATGCATATGAGATTGAATTACCCGATGGGATCGGAATTTCTCCAATAGTCAATGTCTTATATTTGTACCCATACAAAGCTGGAGAAGACAGTGAACAACCAAAGTTTCAATGGACAAAGCAAATTCCAGTTGCAGAAAAGCCGCAGATGGAGCGCATACTGGACAAAAGAATTAGTAAAAGAACAAGGCGAAAATAATACTTTGAATACTTGGTCAAGTGGAAGGGACATCCAATTGAAGATGCCAACTGGGAGAATGAAGTAGATATCTAGAAGCATGGATAGACCATGCGAGAGCTCATGGATAGGAGCCCATGAAAATTTTCAAGCGAGGGAGTATGATGCAGGAGCATCGCCAACATCAAGCGAATGTGGGGCACACACCAACGCATTTTGGGCACATGTTAAATTGTTTGAAATGTTTTGACGTTGGATGCACCAAACATAAATGAAACAATTAAGAAAGGGCGTACTTATAGATTGTAATTAGACTTTGAGCGTCCCTCTCTCGTCTGAAGGACTAAGAGGCATTTATAATAGTAAATGTAAGTAGGTAGCTTTGAATTCTTAGATTAGACAGTTTTAGGAGCCGGAGAGAAAATGGATATAGACACCCTCACTTGTATCATTGTAACAGAAGCATTAGCAGCATAAGCAAGAGAGCATAGAGAAGAGAAGAAGCAGAGAGCTATGTAGAATTCCATGTACAAAAGTTCTAGATTAATACAAAGGCTTTGATTCAGACTCATGGTGTTGTGATATTCTCTATGTGTGCATTGTTAAATGTTATGATGTTTACTTTATGTTATACATTTGCTTTATATGCTGTGTATATGATTTCAGGCTTTGTGTTTGAAGTCTGAGGGAGAGTAAAGAATGAGTTTCAATTGTTTCTCTATCTGAGCAAGAGTCTTCCTGCAAGGAGTGCAGTGAAGTTGTCCGCAAGGAGTGCATTGACAAAAGTTAAGAGTTCTATCTCTAAAAGCTCAGGAGAGTTAACGTTGTTCTCATTTTCAGAAGTGCAGTTGGGCACAGGAGCCATGCAAGGTGTGTGCAGTTCGAGTAAAGTCTCAGAGTTTGCGAACCTGAGAAATTTTTGAAGGACTACTGTTGCAGGGAGTGCACAGAGTCGAAGAGATTCAATACTTGGCAGTATTGAAGAAGTGCCGCAAGGAGTGTGCGTAGGAATTTTCTCCAGAGGACTTGGAGATTTTCAAACAAGCTCAGGAGGTTTAGCACCTTGAAGCATTCAAAGGGAGGCACTGCTACAAAGTTGCTTTACAGGAAGATAAATTCGAGCGAGGAGATAGCTTGTTCAAATTCGTAGAAATCATCAAGAAGAAAGCGGACAGTCAAAATTCTCCATGGAGAATTCGCGAAGTCCCGCGAGCCGTCAGATCTCGTAGAGGAGCAGGGGGTTATGAAAAATGTTTTCAAAGGTTCAAGCTCAAGAGAGACAGAGCCGTAGATCCAAGCCAACAACGGCCGTTGGATTTGACTGTGGATTTCCATTTCAGGGTTTCGTGAATCGAAGTCCCAAAATCTTTGCATTAAGACTCGCGAAATCATGAAGTGCGAAGTCCCGAAGGTCTGAAAGTATTGTGTGGGGCCAAAGCAGCCAGCAGGGTGGACAGGTGGCACACTTGTCGACACGGAAGTCAATTGCGTTGACCATTTTAGGGTTTTCGTGAACTGAAGTCCCGAAATCTTTGCATTAGGACTCACGAAATCGCGAGGTGCGAAGTCCCGAAAAGGAAGAAAGTCTAGTTGTGGGGCTGACGCCAGGAATCATTTCGGAGTTTGACGTTTCAGGATTTTAGAGAATAGAGAATTGGGATTTCTGGGTTTGCGTTGACATGATATTTTGGGATCGAGAGTCTTGAACTCCCAATACGCGAGGAATGCATTGACCGTTAGATCGAGAGGGGAATCACATTCGTTGATTCCTTTTGGTGACCGAACATCGAAGTTTCAGTAATTTGGGTTTTGGGATTTCGAGAGCCGAGGGGATGAGTTGCATGACATCGCAACACCCGAAATCGTGATAAGGAGAAATCTGAAATTGGCAAGGGGAAGGTCAAGTGTGGACTATTTTCGGGTTTCGGAGGTTTGAGAAACAAGGCGCTTGACCACCAGATTCGTGAAATCGCGAAGTCCAATTTCCCGAAGTATAAAGGGGGAATTTTTCTCAAGGTTATTTGTGGGTGCAGATTCCCCGAAAGGGAGTCAGAAGGGCCAGATGAGAGCTCTTCAGAAAAGAGGAGAAGAATGATCCTGTGTACGTGGACTTCTGACTTGCGGGTTGGGAGGGCTGCGTCACAGATCATCTCAAGGAAAGAACCAATGACTTAAACTAGCTTGAGGAAGAGTTTGGTCAAGAAGAGAGAAAAATCAAAGAAGTAATAATTACATTGAAAATCCAATTGAAGAAGCAAAGAGAACAGAAGAAGTCATGAAGTCTCAGATTTTTAAGAAAGAAGAAGAGGTTGAGAATCTTTAAGAAGTTGTCACACTAAGAGTCAAAGTCATCAATCTCAACAAGAACGTTGGAGATATAGAAACATCCACATCAACAATAGAGAATGAAGAGAAGCATTCTAGGTTGCCAGAAAATAAGAATGAAGAAAGGATCAAAAGTTATGAAGAAGTACTCAAAGGAATAAATCATGGTCAACCAAAATCTAAGAAAACTGATAAAAATACATCTTCAAGAAGATCCTACACATTCAAGCCAAAAAGAAGCTTCAATCATGATCAAACAAGGTAGGAATTCAACAGGAATACACCATTCGCTCCCAGGTATGTAAATTTCTTTCATGGTCATTCTTTTTATTGTACTAACTTTGGATATAAGGTTGCATATTGAAGGTCTTATGGAAGAAATGTTAAAGAAAGAAATGCTTATGTCGCCCCATGTAGCATTGAATGTTACAAATGTCATAAATATGGACACATAGCTCATGGTTGTAGAAGCATGATCGATACTTCCATGAAAGAGAACATTGATATCAGATATAAGAAAGTGTGGAAAATAAAACAGGAAGAATAGGTGAACAAAGACTAGGTCCCAGAGATCGCAATATTGGCATTAATACGAGATCAAGACAAATCTTCAAAGAAAAAGGAAGATGTCAGATACATAAAGGTTTGGAGAATAAATGAAAGAAAATAAGAGCAGGTAAATAAGGAACAGGTTCAAGATATTAAACTTTCAGGAATTGTAGTGCAAGGTGAATCCACAGACAGGAAGAAAGAAGTCATAGTTCATAAATATGTTGAGTCTACCAACCACTACTACATATGGGCGGATTATTCCACAAAAATTTTCCACACTTCCACTAGTTTCATCATTTTTTTAAACAGGGAGGGCTTTTCGTGGATACTGCCACAAAAGTCCATCGCAATATTGACAAAAATCTTAATTTAACCTAGTCGGGATTTTCGTCGCTATAGCGATGAACTTTCGTGGCAATAGCGACGAAAATTTTGCCTATCTCATTGGTCGGTGTTAACAGCTAGTTGACTATTTTATCTATATATACGTGACTTTAAGAGACTTTGCAACACAATTGATATAGTTGCGACACTGTTCTTGGCTTTTGTTTGAGCTGTTTATTTTTTCCGTCACCCACCGATTGAACAAATCCAATTCTCGATCTACATAGATCGGATTTTGAACTTGCAAGGTTAGTATGTTATTTTTTATTGATGTACTCATTTAACTTGTAATATTTCTTTCAAATGTCCAAATTGCATTTAGCTTATTATTTCTTTGATAATATACTATAATATGTGTAGTACCATATTTCATGTCTTTGGTTTTTGGATATAATTAGTATATTCTATGGAAAAGGGTATGTGGTTTCCATAATATTCTAGGTTTATGGAATCCACATACCCTTTTCCCTTCAATTGTAGCTATAATATCTCTCTTTTCATTGATAAAGATATGGAATTGCTCTTGAAAGTCAACCCTAATCGGTGAAATGATAGTAATTGATTGCTATATTCCCTACTTTAGCAGGGACTAATAAGATACATAAACACTAACCCTAAACTTATGTTAGGTCTATATGTAATTATTATATAAAGAAAACATTTGTACACATATGACCTTATTATAAAGATGTCATCTATGTCTTCATGATGTTGATCCTCTACACATATGCTCACCTTATTATAAAGATGTTGACCTTATTATAAAGATGTAGGTCACTATAAATAAACATATCATAATAGAAAGGAGTAGCAAAAATATAAAAAATTGACAACCTAATGTTTGGTATGGTGTAGGTAAGACAATTACTTGTTAGGACAAGGATTTGTCACAATGAACAAAAATGACAGGAAGCTTGCTCGGTTAAGAGCGGCATTAGAGGCGAGGGGCGATGGAAAATGCTATTTCCCTTGCTATGATTGCAGAGGCTTTCAAAATAGAAGACTTTTAATAACAACAGCCCAAAAACATTGTAGGGAGAAGGGGCACGCCGAAGGGGGTTATGAATATCGTCCCTTGGTAAGAGGATTCAATATTTAATGTATTCTCTGTAATAATCAATATGTCATGAATTTTAGTAATATTTCTTATCAGGATTTTTATATTTTCTATACACACTAACTTTTCTATGTTGTTTTTAAATATATATATGATGCCCCCAAAGTGTCGACCTCTAGAGAGTTATTTGCCAAGTACTAGCAGAAATACTACTTTACATGGAGATGAACTTCAAGATCAGAATATTGAAGCTGTTGATCAAGTTATTAATGATGATATGGA
>JZKD02S0713170.1:72370-82398 GCA_000966675.3 Picea glauca | reverse complement strand
GTGTAATATAAATTGCATAATGACTCACTCATGTAATCCATGTGTTTTTTTGAAAGTAATATTCCAAATTATTCTTTGTGTATATTGTCATATTGGTATCCTTACTTCTAATCCAGCTTCATGATAAGACATGCTTACAATATTTGGTTGATTAGTGCCTTGATTATTTGGAGGGAATATATATATTACAATATATTACAATATTACAATGTAATAGTAATGCCATATTACAATGTAATATGGCATTACCATATTACATTGTAATATGGCATACAATATGGTATACCATATTACAATGTAATATGGTAATACCATATTTCATGTAATTTATTTTTTTGAAAACCTAAATTCATCGTCGCAATATCGACGCAAGTTCGTCGGCAAAAATTTTACTATTTTACCACAACCGTCGCTCTAGCGACGAAACTTCGTCGCAATTTTCCATGAATTTTCGTCGCATATACAGCATCTGCGTCGTAAATTTGGTTTTGAGATATTGCACTCATCGATATTACCATAGATTTTCATTGCAAGTTACGCCGAGCTTTCGTCGCACATTCAGCAGCTACGTCGTAAGTTATTGGCTTGACATAACTTTTCATCTCAATTGCGACGAAGTTTCGTCGTAATTGCCACATTTCTTCATTTTTATTGCGATTAAATTTCATCGTAATTGCGACGATGCATAGGGTCAACTGATATTGAAGGTGGTGACACATGGAGAGCAAATTTCGTCGATGTTTCCACGCACACCTGGATCGTGGATATAGTGACGAAATTATTTTGACGAAAAACAATCTTGGCTTTCATGGAAATTGCGACAGATAAGTGTGGCAATATCAACGAAAAACCGTCGCAAATTTAGTCATATGTACTAGTGAATGATGATGATTACTTCGCATTCGAGAGGATATTTCTCTAAGCCATATGGATTGGATAATCTTAGGTAATCTGAATATTAGACAGGGGGAGTCTATGCAGTAGCTGAGATAGATAAAAGAACCATATTTCGAGCAACTTACATAGTTTGAGTAGACAGACTCAGAGTAGTGAGTTAGCAGAAGTTAATTATGACATACTGATCAGTTCACAAAATTACACAAGAAGAAGTCTATGATTTTATTCAGACAAATATATTAAGCATAGTTTGTTCCAGATACACAGAGTTTGGATTACATACAAAGAATACCAGTGGACAAATTTGACATTTGATGATCAACTGCAACAATGAAGACTTCGTAATAGTACAGTGACATATGGGTCAACATTGATGAAAATTGAGTAGTAGAGTCATGGACAGTATGTACATAGATGGATTTGTAAGAACACTTAGCAGGTTTGGACAAATATATGACAGTAGATGAGATCATGGATTCATAGACTGGTTCATAGATTGGTTCAAAGAGTGGTTCAGAGATAAAGGAACATTATCATAATGGATGATAATGACATGGGAATATTTGAATTCTTATTCTTGAATGATTTTCATATATGTCATTTGATTACACAAGGAAGCACCAATGGAAAAGAACTCTGAAAGGAAGCAGGTATAGGAATCCCTACATGTCATCTACACATAATCTTGTAGAAAAGTCAAGGAAGAGAAATAGAAGCCGAAATATAGGTAGAAATATCATTCATAGACGTTGTCAGATAGAGAGGTAAGAACATAGGTATGATTTAAGGAGGAGAGATTTCTCAAATTCATGGATATAGAGTTATATGCTTGGAGAGAGAGAAGAGAGGCATGATTCCAGGGGGAGCGATGGTCACAAGGGAAGCATGAGTGATATGACTTTAGTGTTGCATTAGAGTGATACCCTTTGTCAAAGGAGAAGATATTATTCAAATGAAGGGATAGAGAGTAATCAGAGGCTTAGAAACATAGATAAATATCAAAGGAATTTAGACAGGGGAAGTAGCCCCAAGGAGAGTTTAGTCGGGGGGATCAACCCTGTGACATCCCCAAAAATAAATTATTTTTGAATTTGAAATTTGTTAGGGAAATTACTCTGTTTTTTGTAAATTCGAATTTGGAATTTTTTTTCCATTTATGACAATTCTGAATTTCAAATTTGGTGAATTGTAATTAATGATTATGACTGTTGGGCATAGATCTGATTTGACCCAACTAACTATTTGACTATGACACTTGTATGAAAACATAATATTTTATAATTATTGCAGGAGGAAAAATGGAACAACCATGTTAAAATCAGTTGACCATGACTCCATAAGTGGGGAACATGTTGGAACTACCTTAAGGTTGATTGTTACAAGTAGAAAATCCAAAATTTGGCCATTGGAAACCCCTAAAAATCAGGGATTTAGAAAGCTGCGAAAATTCCCAAGGGGAAAAAAGACCTAGGCAAAAATGACTTTGCATATATAGCATATGAGAGGAGGCAGGACACTGCCAAGTATGCTGGGAAAGGAGTTACCTCTTGATGTTATGAACATTGTTCTCTGAGTGTGAGGCAAGGAAGGGTATTCTAGGGAAAATATCACTGGTTGCTTGCTATTATGAACACTACTTGCTGGGTGTGAGGCAAGGAGAAGATTTCTAGAGTAGAACAACATTGCTGAGGAGGAGTTTCGAGTTAGCCCTCATGGATTCATGGTCATGCTAGGGGGTAAACAGGACAAGTGATTTTGGATACCCTATTCTAAGGTTGGGAGGAACGTGGTTGTTCAATTTGTTATTTGACAACTTTGTTCAGATATGTCTATTCTCTCTCTCCCTACCTACATGTCATGATGAATTATTTGCTTGAGCTTTTTATTTGATTTAGATATATGCGAGATGTTTTTCTATTTAATTCTAAAGGAAACTGTAACCGTAAGTTTATGGATCCTACCCCATTAATTATGTTAGGGATCTTGTTGCTAGTTCAATACATTCTATATATTTGATTTCATGTTAGTAATCATCATTGGAGATAAATCCGGATATGTCAAACCTTTCATACCCATATTACTTATACATATATATATATTCCTGTGAGTATCTCTTATTTGAGAGAAATACCCTACCTGATTGAAACTATTGTTGTAAATGGTCATAGTGTAGTAGGAAATAACTATGCATGCAAGTACTGAAAGTATATATATATATATATATATTAGTGAGTATTAATGGTAGTTCGAAAAGCAATTAGGTTTAGTTGGCTATAATTTAAGTTCCGGAACTAATTTCAAACAAATCTAAAACCTGTCAACACTTACAGAGATCTGTAACTAAATTCTAGAGGCGCGAGGGCCAATCAATCCAAAGACTATTCTGGAACCCAGAATCTGAATTACACATATCTGGTAAATTCGCAAACCTTGTTAATAAAGAAGTATAACTCGTCCCAGAAATTGTATCAGACTGATAGAAATAAATTCATATGAAAACATTTTTTTGTAAATTGGACTGTCAATCATATTCTTTCCAAACTCAAAAATCGAAAGTAAGGGAGAAATTATACACTTAAAAATCTTACAGTGAGAAATCTACATAATCACAGTATTCATCAAAACCCTCAAAATAAGGCCAAACGTTATGGAAGATTTTATGGGAATAATTATTTATAACACAAAATGTATGTACAATAGAGTCGATTTACAAAGCATAAACCTCAAAATTTTATAAGTTCCTTTTGTACAATGCATAACTAAAAATTTGGACTATGCAAACATTTAAACCTGAATATATAGTTTAAGACGATAGCCACGACAAATAAATTACAAGTTAGGATGGGACTAGAGTGGCGAAAGGATTTGAATAAAAGCACCCAACAATCATTACATTACTTTAATTAGAAAAAATAAAGTCCTGTAAAGTAATCTTTACACATAGTAGTCAAATCAGAAAGCCAAGAGTACAACTGGAAAACCCCCTCTTTCCAACCTTTATAGGAAATCAAATGAAACTATACCGAACATCTATAAATCTAGAAAGAGTCCATCCACTTCACTGTTTTAACTCTGGAAGGGTATACAAAGGGAAATTGAATATGTTTTGCGCCGAAGACAAGAACGAAACCTCTGAGATCTTTTCACGAACAAAAGTCCTAAAAGAATTTCCCTTTAAAGATATTAGCATATTTGAAATACAAGTAAATGGAATGCCAACAGAATGGTGATTGTTAATAATAGAGTATGCTAGATTGGTACTCAACTTCTGATTCCTAGGTTCGTTCTCTTCCTCTTTTGCCTCATCTCCCTCTGACTGGATATATGCCAGGCCAAAGGCGAATGGTGCATTAACCCCCTGATGGGTACCCTCGCATCAAAAGGGCCCATCATTAGTGAAATATACAAACCCTTGAATATAAAATAAAACTAACAAGGAGGAAATCTTTACACAATAGTTAACGGTTTTAATGAAACACAATAATCGACAGTATTAAGTTTCTTATAATGCATAAATGGTACAAGTCATATTGTGTGCAAAAATGGTATAAACTTTTCATACTAAACAGGAACTACACAGAGTCATCCAGGACAAAATGGCATACAGTAGTTATAAGTCGACAAGCAATACAGAGATGTCCCAACTATTGAATGTAATTGAATAGATCACGATAAATATAGTAATGGCTATAAGCAAGGATTTGGATGAACCGCAAAATATCATCATTGGACTGCTCAAAATTAGCAAAGGTCTTATTTTATTTTGATACCAATCAAAAGATCTCGGATAGAGAAAATAACACACGCGAAGGAACAAGCTAAGACTTGTTAGAACTATAGAAGTAGGGTTCACCCCTGTACAAGACAAGGAAAACCTAATTACAATATGATACAGTGGGATTATCCTTCCCGAAATAGGAATTTCCACCTAATCTCATGAATATTCATCTTCGAGCCCTGGCACAGACTATTAGAGGGTACGTAAGGAACCACGAAACAGAGAGGTTACGAAACCCTATATCCTGAACCATAGACAAAAATGAAATGAATACATTCTCTCTAAAACCAAAGGAGGTATGTCGATAACTTCAAAGGAAATCAATTCTCCAGGAATGGGGATGAATACAAAATTATTATAGAGAAGTAACGATAAGGGAAGGTTGCAGCGGAAAGAAAGAAAACATAACAACAAATGCAGAACGACTACAGCAGCACTATAATGACTTTTCTGAAATACCCCACATTAGTTACTCATCTATGGTAATATGGTTAAGGAAGGATTTACTAGGGAATCAGTCCATGCCATCATATGCATCGGTGGAACGACCTCCATAAAAATAGTCTTCGCCACTAAGAAATGATATGTAGAGCCTCTTCGCAGAACTCAACAATGCAAAATTGTAAACCCACTAAACCCTAAGCGGCGCTTTGATTTCTTAGGTTAAATGCGAAGGGTACGAAGGATGGTTAGCCATGTTATAAGGGCAGAGCCGGTGTGACATGTCGGGTGAAAAGCCAGGTGAGTACAATGTAACATACGCTCGTAGGACTTCCATTAATGGTGGTTACAGAACCTTAACTACTCCTGATAGTGGACCATCCCTTTCCTTAAAGAATGTCGTGAATAGACCCCCTCCATGGTTTGAAAAAATTAAATCTCATTGAAATCCACGACATTATCTTTAGTTAGTAGCTCGACCAAGTTAAATCTTCGTTGAAACATCTTTAGATAAGTCAGGGTAACGGGAGTTAAAACAATCCTCGTTTGTCAAAATTCCTTTGGTGTTTGGACTAGAACATTCACTACAATCGACGTACAAGTTCTAAGAATCATTGATTGACCAGGATTCGATAGTTATACTAGTTACTTGTTATTAAACTCGAACCCCATGGCTATGTAGACGAAAATTAAATAATGTTTCCCAAGGATAAATTACTTAAGTGGACTTGCACACGAACTTGGAGATCTTATGTTAAAAAATGAGTTGTAACATGAATCCTTATGTTAAAGAGTGAGTTGTAACATGAATCCTAAGTCCAAACATTATATAGATAGACCTACATATGTATACAGGTAAATACAATGAAGGCAAAAGGGAATTGCTAGAACCTTGGTGGTTTACCCTTATAATCTATTCTATTCGAAGTAAGTAAAGATGATGTAGCTATAATGTTTTGTAGTAAGTAGGACTTAAGAGTTACATCACAGATATTTATACTAGAGTTGTTAGGATCTTCTCCTTCTACCAAGTAAGTATATAAACGAAATTTGAGGAATTTATGAGCACAGGAAAAACCATTTCATGGAAAATTTGAGGTACATTACATATGGTATCATAGAAAAGGTTACAACACTGGACCTTGAATAGGGCCACATTAGTTAGTTAGCATATATTTCTATTTATGAAAAACTAATAAACCTTTATTGTTACAAACAAAAAACCCTTCCTATTTTGTGTTAATTATGGCAGCCCAGGATGATGTAGAAATCAGATTTGATGGGAATCTGGAACAAAAACTTCCTGAAAATCAGAGACAGAATAGTGATGGAAGATCACCTACTGAAGTTCTGGAAATGATGAGAAATCTCATTGTTGAGATGTAGGTTTTCAAAACCAACAATGAGAAACTGAGGAAAGCACAGTAGGAACAACAGGAAATAAATGAAGTCCTGATGTGCAATATAGTGACAAACAAAATCCCAAAGGACGATAACAATGAGGAAGAGGTCAATAAAAGGGCCTCCAATAATTATGGTCTTGAAGCAGAAAAGGGGTAAAGCTCATTTAAAGGTACACCTTCAGCTGAGGATAAAACAAAAACAGACAGAAAAAAAAAATAGGTAGACCACCTTGAAGGAGAATTTAAGAAAATTAAACCAGCTACATTTGATGGGGAATCTAGAACAGGGGAAGAAGTTGAAGCATGGTTATTAGACATCAAAAAATACTTCCAGATATACAACTATTCCAGCAATATGAATGTCAGAATGGCCATTTACAATCTGAAAGGAAAAGCCAGCATTTAGTGGAAAGATCTGAAATTGGCCAAGGGCTTAAAGGAGAAACAGATGGAATGGTCTGACTTTAAGAAATATTTCAAGAAACAGTACCTATATGAAAGCTAATATGAAAGGAAAACCAAAGAATTTAATGAGCTACGACTTGGTCAGATGATGATGGAGGATCTTATAAACTAATTCTTGGAATTACTAAGGTTCGCACCTTATATCCGGGAGGACAAGGTAAAAATCTAGTGGTTCATAAGATGTTTACCACAGTCTTACAGGTACAGAATTGAGTTTGATAACCCCAAGTCCTTAAGTGAAGTATTCAAGAAGGCACAAATGTGTTACGACCAATACAAATAGCGGATGGAGTTTTCCAAAGCATGGAAGGATAAGAAACAAGACCGAATGAACCAATGGAAGAAAGAATACTAGCCAGCTCCTTATCGGAACACAACAAAAATATTTTCACTCCAACAATCCAAATACACAAGGAAGCAGTAAACCGGTAAATCTGGGAACAAAGAAGTTTGTGGGCAGTCCCCGTGAACCATTAAAGTGTTGGGAATGTGGAGAACCTCATCTAAGGAGGAACTGTCCACATTTAAATTCAACAAACAGAACTATTGTTCATAATTTGCAGGAATCCTCGACGATGGGTGATATGGGCAGAATCTTGCATCGAATCAATGCAGTCGTAGATGGTCAACAAGCTGACCACTAGTCCTCTGTGGTGAAAATTGAAGGTAAAATCAATAACACTCGAATTTTTGTTTTAATTGAACCTGGAGCTACGCTAAGTTATATCAATCCTAATGTAGTAGAGTCAAATAAACTTAAGAAAATGAGACACACAAAATCATGGCTGGTACAACTAGCAATAGAAACTAAAAGGAAAGTGGTTGACTTTATTTATGATTATGAGTTCAGTTTAGATGGTCAAAACAAAAGAACAAATCTGAACATTCTACCACTAGGATCTTATGATATGATTATCAGAATGGATTGGTTAGAAAAGTATAAAGCAGTGCTAGATTGTTATGAAAAGACACTTAAGTATAAAGAAAAAAATGACACCACTAGGACAATTCAAGTTATACAAAAACTAGTATCAGTTAGATAAGTTTCAACAATGCAATTCAATAAATGCATGAGAAAGGGTTGTCAAGTTACGCCATCCAAGTAACAAACCTATTAGAAAAGAAGATAAACTCAACTTGGAGGACTTTGTTGTTCTACATGATTTCAAAGATGTGGTTTTTGATGAAATACATGAATTACCCCTAAAAGGGAGATAGACTGTTCTATGGACCTGCTACCTGGTTCAACCCCTATCTATAAATCCCCTTACCAAATGGGTTTGTTGGGATTAACAGAACTAAAGTTTAAACTACAAGAATTATTGGACAAAGAGTATGTTAGACAGAGTGTTTCACCATGGGGAGCACCAGACCTCCTGGTGAAAAAAGAAAGACAATACTCTAAGACTATGTACTGATTATAGACAATTAAACAAAATGACTATTAAGGACAAGTACCCCTTACCTCGGATAAATTATCTGTTCGATCAAGTGGGTGGGGAAAAGATCCTTTCGAAGTTGGATTTTTACGATTTGGTTATCACCAAGTTAGCTTAAAAGATAGGGACATAAGAAAAATAGTTTTTCAAACAAGATATGGATGTTACGAATTTGACATTGAGGTAAGACATATCAAGGGAAAGGAAATAAAGTAGTTGATGCTTTAAGAAAAATATTTCCTAGGTTGTTTGAAAACTTTAGCAGGGCAGAAAGCGACCTTGAACTAAGGATAAAGATTGCAGGTAATAATGACGAAAATTACAATAAGATAGTGGCAGAATTACAAAACACTACGAAAACTTCAGACAAAACAGAACTGAGTATTGATAAAAATGGTCTACTACGATTTAAAAACAGAATGTACATACCAGATTTGGCAGAATTAAAGTTAACAATTTGGATGAAGTGCATAAGAAACCATATTCTGGTCATCCAGGATGCCAGAAAACGATAACAACACTTAGAAAATTATTTTATTGGCCTAATATGAAGGGAAAAATAGCAGAATACTTAGTTAAGTGTCAAGATTTTCAGCAGGTAAAAGCCGAACACCAACATCTAGCTGACCTATTACAGCCCTTACCAGTACCAGAATGGAAATGGGAGACTATATCGCCGGACTTTATTACAGGTTTGCCTAAAACTCAGAAACAGAATGATTCTATTGTGGTGGTTATCGATAAACTTAGTAAGTTTGCATACTTTATTCCTGGAAAGTCTACTTTTAAAGCTATTAATATCGTTGAAATATTCATGAAAGAAATTTTTAGACTACATGGTATTCCTAAAATGGTGATTTCGGATAGAGACGTAAAATTTACATCTTCTTTTTAGGAAGAATTGTTTGCAGGGTTAAATACTAACTTGAATTTCAGCGCAAGTTATCATCCAGAAACATATGGGCAAACTGAACGAACAAACCAAGTCGTACGCATGTACGTAAGAACAAACCAAGCAAGTGGGAAGACTACCTACACGCGGTGGATGTTGCATACAACAATGGTCACCAAATTCGGCTAAGATGAGAGATCACGTCTATTTCAAAAGTCAAGACCAGAAGCAGTTCACTAAATCTAAGGAACTGTTCCAAGTTGGCACCCAGGTTTTGTGGTCCTTTCAAGATCTTAGCTCGAATTGGACCCGTGGCATATCAACTTGCACGTCTTGTCAATCTAAAATTTGATCATGTATTTCATGTTTCTTTGTTAAATAATTATGTTCATAACTCGACTCATATGATCAATTGGAACTTGGTGCAGATGGAACCAGAAGGCGAGTTCCAAGAGGAACTTTTGTGCATTCTAGACCGGAGAGAAACAATACTTCGGAACAAGAGTCGTCGCCCAGGTAAAGTGCAATGGAAGCACTTTAGCCCCGGTGATCTAGATTTTATGAGAAGAATGAAATGAATACAGATTATTAACAGGTGCTTAACACAAAATAACAGAGATACAGTAAAACTGGTTTTCTATTAAATAACGAAATAAGCTGAAACTGTAAAATGCAGCGGAAACAAGCTTGCTGGAATGGTGGCGGCTTATCTC
>JZKD02S0713170.1:52620-64154 GCA_000966675.3 Picea glauca | reverse complement strand
AAAACAATAATGAGTCATATTTACATCAAACACTATTGGGTCCATTACCCAAAAATTTGTGCTACAGGTCTTTCTTCAAGGGTTGACATCAATGACAACCAACCTTAATCAACAGTTCGTTGTCTTCCTCTTTCACCTCATCGCTCTCTGACTGGATATACGCAAACAGGCCAAAGGAGGATGGTGCATTAACCCCCTGATGGGTACCCTCGCATCAACATGGCCCACCATTAGTGAAATATACAAACCCTTGAATACGAAATAAAACTAACAAGGAGGAAATCTTTACACAAAAGTTAACAGTTTTAATGAAACACAATAATCGACAGTATTAAGTTTCTTATAATTCATGAATGGTACAAGTCATACTGTGTGAAAACATGGTATAAAATTTTCATACTAAACTGGAACTACACAGAGTCGTCCAGGACCAAAATGGCATACAAAAGTTATAAGTCGACAAGTAATACAGAGATGTCCCAACTATTGAATCTAATTGAATATATCATGATAAATACAGTAACGGCTATAATAAAGGATTTGGATGAACCGTAGAATATCATCATTGGACTGCTCAAAATTAGCAGAGGTCTTATTTTATTTTGATACCAATCAAAATATCTCGTATAGAGAAAATAACACACACGAAGGAACAAGCTAAGACTTGTTAGAACTGTAGAAGTAGGGTTCACCGGTGTACAAGGTAAGGAAAACCTAATTACATTATGATACAGTGGGATTATCCTTCCCGAAATAGGACTTTCCACCCAATCTCACGAATATTCATCTCTGAGCCCTGGCACAGACTATTAGAGGGTTTGTAAGGAACCCCGAAATAGAGAGGTTACGAAACCCTATATCCCGAAGCATAGACAAAAAAAAAATGAATACATTCTCTTTAAAACCAGAGGAGGTATGTTGATAACTTCAAAGGAAATCACTTCTCCAGGAATGGGGATGAATACAAAAGTATTATAGAGAAGTAAAAATAAGGGAAGGTTGCAGCGGAAAGAAAGAAAACATAACAGCAGATGCAGAACGACTACAACAGCACTATAATGACTTTTCTGAAATACTCCACATTAGTTACTCATCTATGGTAATATGGTTAAGGAATGATTTACCAAGGAACCGGTCCACACCATCAGATGCATCGGTGGAGCGACCTCCATAACAACTGTCTTCAACGCTAAGAAACGATACGCAGAGCCTCTTCGTAGAACTCAATAATGAAAAACTGTAAACCCACTAAAACCTAAGCGGCACTTTGATTTCTCAGATTAAATGCGAAGGGTACGAAGGATGGTTAGCCATGTGATAAGGGAAGATCTGGTGTGACACATTGGGTGAAAAGCTAGGTGAGTACATTGTAACATACGCTCGCAGGACTGCCACTAATGGTGGTTACAGAACCTTAACTACTCCTAACAGTGGACCATCCCTTCCTTTAAATAATGTCACAAATAGACCCCCTCCATGGTTCGACGAAGTTAAAGCCCGTTCAAATCCATGACATTATCTTTAGTTAGCAGCTCGACCAAGTTGAATCTTTGTTGAAACAATTTTAGATAAGTCGGGGTAACGGGAGTTAACACAATCCTCGTTTGTCGAAATTACTTTTGTGTTTGGACTAGAACATTCACTACAATCAACGTACAGGTTCTAAGAATCATTGATTGACCGAGATTTGGTAGTTATACTAGTTACCTATTTTTAAACCCGAACCCCATGGCTATGTAGATGGAAATTAAATAATGTTTCCCATGGATAAATTAATTAAGTGGACTTGCGCACGAACTTGGATATCTTATGTTAAAAAATGAGTTGTAACATGAATCCTTTTTTTAAAGAGTGAGTTGTAACATGAATCCTAAGTCCAAACATTATATACATAGACCTTCATATGCATACAGGTAAATAGAACGAAGGCAAAAGGGAATTGCTAGAACCTTGGTGGTTTACCCTTATAATTTGTTCTATTCGAAGTAAGTGAAGATGATGTAGCTATAACGTTTTGTAGTAAGTAGGACTTAGGATTTACATCACAAAGATTTATAAAAGAGTTGTTAGGATCTTCTCCTTCTACCAAGTAATTATATAGATGAAATTTGAGGAATTTATGATCACAGAAATCTTTTTTTCATGGAAAATTTGAGGTACATTACAAAACCCAAAGGGATATACCCTTTTCCATTGATGTCTAGGGGGGAGATATAGAAACATTGATAAGGAGTATAAGCATGAATGTTATCATGACTAAGTGTTGCCATCAGTGCCAAAGGGGGAGATTGTCATCTAGTTGGCTTAGGTTGATGGACAATTAGTTTGGATTGTTGGTTTTCATTGATGTCAACCCTTGTAGAGTGATATTGTAGATTGATGTTAACCCTTAGAGATTGATGTCAACCATTGGAGAAGTACAGTAGTGAAGTTTGGTAGAACAAAAGTATGGGTAAGGGACCTGAGTTTGTTTGAGTTATAAAGGCATGAAGATCAGTGAATATGTAGGTAATACTATTCTAGATGAATAGTACATGTCATGCCATTTCCAGCGATATGTGGAACATCACATAACTCCTCACGGTTAGAGAGTTATGGCCATGTATAGTTGGAGAATCCTCATGAGTTATATAGAAGGCCCTAGAAGGTCAAAGAAATCAATTATTCTAGAATCTCCTAAAATAAGTGTACTAGTCAAATTGATGGTAACCAGGAGTTAATCGTGGGTATAGTTGTTGCATTAAGAAAATAATTAAAAATAAATTAGTTGCAACAAAAAGTTGTGAGTTTGGTAATTATGGTAAAGTAGTTGTGATGACAAGATTGAATAGTCAAAGTGGTTGACCAAGAAATAAATTAAATAATAAAGTGGTTACAACAATAAGTTAGTTAAGGGAAAAGAAGTTATAAATTGACTAACTATAAAAAAAAAAATAGTTGTAACAAGAAGTGGTGAGTTTACTATTTATGGATAAGTCAAAGTGGTTGAAAACGAAATTAATTAAATAATAAAGTTAGTTGCAACTAGAAGTGGAGAGAATATTATTTGTGGATAAAGCGGTTGTAAGTGGACAAGTGGTTAGAAATGGGTTATCCCTAAAAGAAGGAAGTTGGGTAAAGTTAGTTAGAATATAACCCCTTGACGAAGCTACTTGTAGAGTATAAATAAAAGAGCAAGGAACTCTCATTAGCACCTAACCCTACCTATTGAATATCATTGAACATAGATTTTTTGAAAGGTCTATTGCAGGTACACATTGATACATCAAGTTATGCAAGTATGAGGTAGTAAAGGAGGGTTGACGATGAAAGTTTCGGAGTTGCATAATTGCTGAAAAAAACTTATTTTTTGAGGTGTACACGAGTTGTAGTGGAGGAAGTCACATACATACGTGGGTTGCATTGTATTAGGGCATGTACATATGCAGACTAAAGAAGAAGAGGTCGCGTAAAATTGGGAAAATCCTTGAAAGTTTAAGAAGATGAAGATGCCAGGTCTCTAGAGTCTGAAAGCAAGCTCACGGGAAGGTCTATAGTGATCAGGTACAACAGATCTATCTACAGATTCAAAAGGTATGTCATATTCTTATGTGTATTTGGATATTGTTTCTTACATGTGATATGGTTATAGGATATTGAGGATTTTCTCTAGAGAGGTTGTTGGTTGTACGACATGTATTGTATGAGCTATATCTACAAAAATACAGTGTTGGTTATGTAAAGTACTTATCAATAAGGTTATGAAACTTTGTTGATGAGGTATATCATGGCTAATGTGATACTAGATAGAGGTGTATCATTGATGTATTGAGGCATATTATTGGCACATGTCAAGAGGTATTATTGTTGCATTATACTTGCTATAGTGAATGGTTTTGAGGAAGATCTGTTGTAGTACATGGATAGTACATGTGTGAGTTTTATTGGTATATCTTATAGTACATTGTGAGAGGATTTTGTTAGTGGTCTTGATATATTAATTGTACACACTTGAGGCTACATAACAATGAGGTTTTGGCACATGGTTTGATGTAAGGGTTTATGGTATTTGGATCATGAATTGTGTGATATATTGATAGAGGACATTTGTTGGTTATATTGGTATATGTCTTTGGTACATGGTTGAGATACATGTTGGGACATATAGTTGTTGATTTGGCACATACATGAGGTGTATGGTATGGTGATGTTGGTACATATTGATGAGTCATAGTTTGACTTGTTGATACATGTTTGGTACATTGCTAGAGGCACTTGCTAATAGTATTGTTGGCACATAGTTTATGGATGATGTGGAATAGATATATTGATATATTATTAAAATCACATCTTGTTCTTGGTGATGGTTATGAGGTATTGTGATGTGCATAGTTGAAGCACTTGTGATGGTACAGGTTGTGTGGGTGATTTATGTACATGGTTGATAGTACAGGTTGATTGGTACAGGTTGGGACATGTTGCAGGTTGATGTGATAGAGACAACAAAGGGTATGAGTTTTAGAAAGGTTAAAAACCTAGATTCTTGAAGGTGTACACAGGCTACAGTATAGACATGTCACGTACATACTCAGGCTGCAGTACAAATAGGTCGCGTACATACACAAGATTCAACATATATAGGTCACATACATGTTGGTTTGTGTTGGTACATGATGATCATTGGTACAGGTTGATCACAGGTTGTTGGTACAAGTTGGTTAGAGGTTTATAGTGGTATATCTCACAGTGACAGTGTGACAATGGTTTCATCATTTATTTGACACTTATGATTTAGGGAGGAAGGATGGGGCAAGGAAAGGGGGTTGTATCCTCCTTCCAGTTGGTGTCAGAGAATGAGGGAGGTGGATCTTACTTCAGTTCAAAGCCATAGAACTAGGCGGTTGTAGCCAGAGTACATAGGGGGTTGTAGCCTCCTTCTGGTTGTAGCCAGAGAATTGGGGTGTTGGATCTTCCCTAAGGTTGTAGCCTGAGAAAATAGGGGGTTGGAGTCTCCTTCCAGTTGGAGATATAGAATTGGAAGCCGGTTCTTCCTTCAATGTAATTCTTAAAGACATATAAGAAAAAAAAATGGTGGTTTTGTCCCGCATTGGGTTTCCATGTAAAATATTGGTGTACTGTGGATTGTGTGGATGTGTCTATTATTGTTTACTATGCACTGATGGATGTTAATGTTATATGATGCAATAACATATTAATGATGAACTGATGAACATTGTTGAATAAGTTAAAGGAGTATACATTGTGGGTAAAAGGATTAATAAGTGGTATAAATTGCTCATTACTGATTCACCCCCCCTCCCCCTCTCAATAATCCAACATAGTACTCATGTTGAAAAAATTGCCAATAATAAGACATTTTCAACTAGTGAGTCTAACTCTAATAGTGGATTTAATTATGGTGGGGGACCTAAATTCAACATTCCCAAAATTTAATTAAAGAAGTTTGATGGTACAAAGGTCCTTACTTGGGTGAACCAAATAAAGAAATGTTTTGAACTACATAATATTATGTATGATAAGGAAATGATTCACATAGAAACCTTTATCTTTGAGATAAAACCATATCAATGGTATCAATGGATAGTGAAAAGGCATCCCCCTTTATATCACTACTCTTGGGGTTTATTTACAAGAGAATTAGAAGCACAATATGGGAAAGTTTGGGAACAAGACTACTTCAWTCAATTGACAAGAATCAAGCACTTAGKTGATATTGAAGATTATAATTCAGAATTCCAGRTATTGGCCACAAGGGTGGATAACATAAGTGATGAACAATTGTTGGAAKMTTACATGGGTGGATTAAAAGAAGACATTAAACATGAGMTTTTCTTAAGACAACCTACAAATATTRTGGAAGTTATGCAAAATGCTCKTCATATTCATGCCAAAAATAAGGATACACACAAGTCTAGCATGGRAAKAAKAGAWCGTTTTGRGGGTCATAAGACAACCATACCTCAACRAACAAAGTTGACACCTCAACAAATGGATGAAAKAARAGAAAAAATACTATGTTTCARTTRTGATAGAAAGTACAATAAARGGAATAAATGCAGTGAGAATAAATTATTCTACATAGACTGTGAAGAGGAAGAAGATAGTGTACCTAAACCAACAAGGTTGACACCTCAACAAATGGATGAAAGAAGATAAAAATAACTATGTTTCAATTGTGACAACTACTACAGTAAGGGGCATAAATGCAGTGAGAAGAAATTATTCTACATAGATTGTGAAGAGGAAGAAGATCAAGAATTGGAACTATCACAAGACCCAAATCTAGAAGAGACTACTCCAACAATATATTGTCATGCATTGTCCGACATCGTTACTCCACAAACCCTCAAGATACAAGGATACATCAAAATTAAAAAGGTAACAGTATTGATCGATTTGGGTAGCACCCATAATTTCATCATTTACAACTTAACAAAAGATCTCAATTTCTTTGTATATCTTGCACCATAGTTTCAAGTAATGATTGCAAATGGAGTACCATAAAATTTTCAGGGAAATTCGATAGTATTAAGCTCAACATGGGCGAGCATTTTCTATATAGCCCCATTATTTCCATCCAAAAGGGGGGTGTTGATGTTGTATTAGGGGTACAATGGTTGCAATCACTAGGAATAGTGGTCTTTGGTTTTCAAAATATTTTCATGAGATTTTCCTCAAATGGAAAGGAAATTAAGCTTAGAGGTATCCAAGGGAAACCCTCTAAAGTGATAAGCTCTAATAGCATGGAAAAATGACTCAAAAAGGGATACCAGGGTTTAGTTGCACAAATGTGCTCACTTGATGTTCAAACATCTATAACCCCTGCTCCATGATATCTCCAAATAATTATCAACAATCATTCCAAGTTATTTGGTGAAATGCCTAAGGGTATTCCACCTACTTGAGATCATGACCATGCTATTCACTTGCAACCCGGAAAGGTACCACCTAACATTAGGCATTACAAGTATCCATATGCACAAAAGAGTGAGATTGATCCCATGATCCAGGAAATGTTAGAGGCTAGAATCATTAAACATAGAAAAGTTCTTTATATTCAACAGTGGTGTTGGTTACAAAAAATGATGGTTCATGGCATATGTGTCCAAATTATAGACAAATCAACAAAATTACGATCAAACATAAGTCTCCTATCCATGTCATTGATGAATTATTAGATCAATTACATGGAGCAAATTTTTTTACTAAGTTGGATCTTCGTTCACGATATCATCAAATCGTAATGAGGCAAGAAGACATTCCTAAAACATATTTTAGAACACATGAATCCCATTATGAATTTTTGGTTATGCCATTTGTACTGACTAATGCACCTTCAACATGTCAAAGCTTGATGTATTCTATTTTAAATCCCTTCCTTAGAAAATTTGTGTTAGTATTTTTTGATGACATACTAATATACAACAAATCTTGGGAAGAGCATGTACAACATGTTGACAAATTATTACAACTATTGGAAGATCAACAACTTTATGCAAATCCTTCCAAGTTTTCCTTTGGGGTTCAAGAAGTGGAATATTTGGGTCATATTGTATCTCATGAAGGTGTAAAATTTGACCCTAACAAAATTAAAACTATGAGGGAATGGAAAATTCCCAAAACCTTGAAGAAACTTAGAGGATTCTTAGGATTTACATGATATTACTACAAGTTTTTCAAGAACTATGGTCAAACAGAAACACCTCTAAAAACATTATTAAATAAGGAATCGTTTTCTTGGACCGAAGAAGCAACCAATGCTTTTGAAAAACTTAAGAAGGCTATGTGTACAACTCTCGTCTTGGCCACACCTGACTTTACAAAAACATTTGTTGTGGAGTGTGATGCCTCGGTCCATGGAGTTGGTGTAGTTTTAATGCACGAAGGAAGGCCCATTTCCTTTGAAAGAAGCCAACTTAAAGGAAAAAACTTAGTCAAACCCATTTATCAAAAAGAAATGTTGGCCATACTACATGCATTTTAGAAATGGCACCCCTACCTAATAGGAAGACACTTCAAGGTAAAAACATATCATGATAGTTTGAAGTACTTCTTGGAGCAACAATTATCTTCAAAAGAGCAAAAAAAAAGGGTTACAAAGATGTTGGGTTATGAATTTGAAATTATTTACAAAACAAGAAAACATAATGTTGTGGAAAATGCCCTTTCTAGAAAAGAAGAAGAAACTAAAGGTTCACTATGTTCTATTTCTATCCCGCAATCTGATTGGGTGGAAGAAGAAAGGATATAATGGAATCAATATCAAGAGGTATGCAAGCTCATTCAACAACTACATGAAGACCCCAGTTCAATAGATAATTTTGTATGGAAAAATGATTTACTATGATATCATGATCGCCTACACTTATGTAAGATTTCCCAACTCAAACAAAATATCCTTCTGGAATTGCACACTTCACTTATAGGGGGGAATTTGGGATTCTTGAAAACATACCACAGGATCAAGAAGGATTGTTTCTGGCAAGGTCTTAAAAATAATGCTCAAAAGTTTGTGTCTGAATTTTTGGTCTACCAACAGAATAAGGGAGAGACAATCAAGACTCCAAGTCTCCTACAACCATTAGCTATACCAAGCCAACATTGGGAAGAAGTTTACATGGATTTTATTACAAGTTTACCCAAATCTGAAGGAAATACTATCATCATGGTAGTAGTGGATCGACTAACAAAGTATGCACATTTTTTCTCTCTTTATCATCCTTTTAAAGAAAGTATAGTAGCATCAACATTCATGGAATCGATTCCAAAACTACATGGAGTCTCGAATATTATTGTAAGTGATGTTAGGAAATGAGAAACACTTCCATACTAAACATATCAGAAGAGAAGAAGAATTTAATCAAGAACGTAAATGACAAATCTGTCACACAGTACACAGATATTTTACCTTGGAAACCCGAACCGGGAAAACCAACATTCCTTGAGCGTTCTTCTCTCTTGTTGTCTTATTTAATATGAATAAAAGGTTGCATGTCTAACCTTGGTCCACACTTAAGACACAATGGATATCATACCCTCTTTCTTGTGCAAGAAAAACCATGTAGACAATCCGACTTACATATACATTACCAACAACCTACATCTAAAGATTTCTCTAAATATTGGCTATCCTATGATTCATTGATTATCATTCATTCATTAATTAGACTTTACAGCCTTACAACATGCCTCTTTATAGGCTTTAGAATAGGAAAAACCCTAAATACTTAGAGTGATCCAGGTGGATATCGATGGCCACCCACCTTTTCCAAATGGCTCAAAATAGTTTTCTGGCCATTTTGGTAATTTACTATTTTTAGCAGGTTTTAACTTCCGGGGCCATTTTGAGGGTCCAAATGAAGGTTTTTTGAGATATAGGTTCTCAATGATATCCAAAGGAATGATTGATCCCCCAAAATTAATCTCCTCAACAATACCTTTTCAACGAGCTATCACACGCCTAAAACGAAGATCGTATGCAAAATTTACGACCCCGGGAAGTTGATGTACTCACTTACCCAAACGGGGCCCACATGACTTTCGGTGCTTCATCTCCTAGGGTTAGGTTTTTGGATGTCTAGGACTTTTGGCATTCCCATTTATTGTAAAAGGGCCTTCAGAGCCTCATTGTAATCATCTGCTTGCGAATGCGAGTAGCCGTCACATCTCTTCTTAGAGATAAGCTACCACCATTCTAGCAAGTCTTTCACTATGTATTTTTACAGTCTTTGTACATTTATTTGATTAATATAAATCATGTATTACTGTATATCTGTGTTTATGGTTGCATCTCTGATACATTTCTATTATATTATTAAATATTTGTAATATCTATATGCATTTCTTTATTATATCTCCGCTCTCATTTTGTGCCGAAAATAATCCGGATCAGTGGTATCAGAGAAGGTTGCGCTTGATCATTTTTTTCAGTGCATGTCCCCGACGAGGTCTGAGTATAGCAAGTTGGGTCTCGAGCTTGTCTCTCTTGAAGACAATCGCTCTCGCAAACCCAAGAAACCATCAATGGCAGAAGAAAAGAAAAACGACGGAGCAGACGATCCTATCAATCTGTTGCTTGAGCAAGCTCTCACACGACAGAGGGACGAAATGATGGAGAATTTTTCCCACATCCTTCAACACCTGCTAATAGCATCGGGTGCATCTTCATCAAGCAACCACTTTGGAGGCACCTCGCCTTTCAAGGTACAAGTTAATTTTGATATTCCTGTATTTGAAGGACAGATAGATGCAGAAGCCCTAGAAAAATGGTTAAGTCTGCTAGAAGGTTATTTCTCTGTTCATAATTTTTACGACAAAGAAAAGATCACCTTCCCACTCCTTAAAGATCTCCGTCATGTCAAACATTAGTGGGAAACTTACTAGGAGCAAAGTTCCACAGAGGAGTCTGAAATATATGGGGCTGATCCCACTTGGGATTTTTTTGTGGATGCGGTAAAGGAACAGTATTACCCTATTGGCAACTATGAGGACCAGTACATGAGATGGACCACACTGCGGCAAGAGAGGGCCAAGCAGTTCCGGAGTTCACCAATACCTTCCATACCTTGCGCACCAAGATGGGTATCAAAGACTCCGAATGACATTTGGTTCTGAAATACTGTGGGGCTCTACATAGATACATCCAAACTAAAATGGATTTTCTAGACGTCTCATCACTTGGTGCTGCCTATCGATATGCTGTTAAAATCGAGCAGAAATTTAAGCACCGGAACAAACGGGATTTTGTTTCTGCAAATCCACAACAACCAAAGTATGACAAAGACACCCCTAACAAACAGTCTCCCGAAAATCCACATGAAAAGAAGGATCACGGGAAGACAAAGAAGGACACTGGAAAATGGTACGATTTCCACAAAAGCCCCTGGCACAACATCGATGAATGTTGCTCAAAACAGTCATTGGTGGCCGAGATCAAAGAGAAGGAGTCGAACCCTGATTCAGAATCTAATTTTGAAAATAATGGTAAAGGACAGATCATTGACGCAGACCCCACTACTATTGTCGCGACTGTAGCAATTCAACCAGAAGAACCAACAGATCCTGAAGAGGGGGGGCACCTTTTTCATTCACAGATGTGGGTGAAGGGGACCCCGCTGCATTTTATTGTTGATAGAGGAAGCCAGAAGAACCTCATCTCAGCAGAGGTCGTCAAACAGTTTGGATTGTCGACAACACCACACCTGCAGCCATACAACATCGAGTGGCTTCGACAATGACGAGATCTCCGTGTCAACCAACAATGTCGATTTTCATACGGCATCCAACCCTTCAAGGATGAGGTATTATGTGATGTTGCCCCACTGGATGTCTGTGATGTTCTCTTGGGCCAACCATATATGTGGAGACGCCATGTTCTTTATGAGTCTCGACCCCGTAGTGTCATTGTTACTTTGGGGGCTCATCTCTATAGAATACCAGAGGTAGTTCCGACTACTGTTCCACCTAAAAAGTGTCGCAAGGTAGTATCTCATACTGCAAAATTTAGCTTCTTCACAATCTGTTCAAAAGGAGAA
>JZKD02S0713159.1:0-15117 GCA_000966675.3 Picea glauca | reverse complement strand
ATAAGAGCATGGCCATACACAAACAGAGCAGCCCGCCTATGCACCATGCCCTAAAGTAGCACCAAATGATTTTCCTCAAACCAACTCTAACAATGCTTGGCAAACCAACATTCCCAAAAGATATGCTTAGCGGTCCTCGAGTGTTGACAAACAAGACATGGTCATCCGATAGACCAATCTTTGCTAGTCTATCCTTACACGGAATCCCCAAATAAATGACAAGCCGAGCAAAGACCCTCGTCTTATAAGAGAGCTGCACAATCCAAACACTATGTAGATGCCTCACCCAATGCTCCTCTAGGTCCTTACATACCCATCGAGTAATAAGAACCAAAGAAAGAGAATGTCTCATATGAAGAACTTAGTACAAATCGTAGTAGTCATACCGCAGCAATGGACAACCAAAACTCCGCCCCCGGTCCCTCCAAAACATCTTGGCCATACCAATGTTCATCTTAAACATATTGGACTTCAAAATGAGGGCACGCAACTCCATGATCGATATGATACCCAAATACATGACTATAACTCTTGGACGAATATGAGACCAGGCAACAAGAATCCACCCAAGAGGGGAATCCAACCCAATAAGCCAATAATCAATTTTATGAGCACTGACTATGGCCCCTAAAGCAACACAAAAAGTGTCTGAGCAAGAGAAATCCCCATCTAGAGACCTATGATCAACACTGACAGAGAGAATGCAGTCATCGGAAAAATGGTTATTAATTATCTCTGAGCCATCAGGGAGTAAAATACGTCTAATCTAACCCAAGGCATGAGTAGTCAAAACATATAAATAAATACTTAGAGGACACGCCTATCAAATGGACCGATGAAGAACAATACCCAGGGACAAGTAATTGTTGACTAAAACAAAGGTTGATGTATTGATGAAGAGAGTGTTCACCCTGGCCACACAACAGGAACCGAAACCCAAGAAAGACAACATCTCAGAGATGAACAACCAATCAACCTAGTCATAGGCCTTGTTAGAGTCTATCTTCAACATAAGGCATTACTAACTAGTCTCCCACAATGAAACCACGGTATCAAGAATGAACCTCTCCTTAACAAAGCCAATCTACTATGGCTGCACAACTTACCAAGTAATCGATCGAATCCTCATAGCCAAGGCCTTAAGCATGATTTTGTCAACAACTGTGCGCACAGTGATCAATCGCCAACCCCTAATGGAATCTCTTGATGCATTCATGGGAATGAGCTTGACCAACCCCTAATTAACAAAACTAAGAAAGGTAATCGAAGGAAAAACCTTCTGAAGATAGACAACACAAATCATCATCAATGGAGTCCCACATGGACTTGTAAAACTCACATGGAAAACCATCAAGCCCAAGGGATTTTCCATTCTACATAGAGGTCAAGGTGGCGAAAAGCTCATCCCTCAAAAAGTCCCAATCTAGTCTGTCTCAATCACCACTAAATACTTTGCAAGGGGCAACCCTGCAACAAGAAGCTCGAGAAGTAAGCACACCAACCATCAAATCATAAGCAATAAAAATAGACTATAAATGACAACTAAACATACCTTAAACATCATAAGGATCCTGAGTTAGAGAAACATCCGACCAACAAAGACCAAGCACACTAACCACAACCACCTTCCGCTTAAGGAAGTCAAAATATAACTTAGACCTCTCATCCCCCTCCTGGATCCATTGGACACGAGAATGAACACTAGCACGCATGGCTATATAATCCTCACCCCGCCTCACTGTCATCTCCAACTTCAAAGCATCTTCTTGAAGATCAAAATTGTGGATGTTCTTTTTGAGAAAAATGTTATCCTCCTCCAATCTCTCTCAAGCCACCCACAACTCCTTCCTCCACATGCGAGCCATCATTATGCACCAACCTCTCATGAACTTAATAGTATGGCATATAGTGACCTCCTACCAAAGTTTCAACCCCTGCGTGCCCAACAATCGCGAGGAGAGGTTCCAAACCCTCTATATAAGGGTTTAGAAATCAATCGACTCTCAAAGTGAAACATTCAGCTTGAATACTAAAGACAACAGTGCATCAACTGAGTACCCTAGATAAATCAAAGTCTGAATCAGAAGATGATTCAATCCAATCACATTCATCAAAATATCCATTGGGAAAAGCTAGCCAAAAAAAGCTATCTCCTCTCAAGGACCATAAAAATGATACAACCAAGCCTGAACTCTGAAGAGCATCCTTGAACTGAGACCAAACCTACTTATCTGAACCATTGACCATTGTACCCCTACCTCCACACCCATCCCCATCCCACTCCACCATGTTAACATTCGCTCCCATAATCCACTCTGCAGTTGGAAGAGAGGAAGCCATCCAACCCCAAAGGCAACCCCACACAGGAACTGAGGTCAGGGGCATCCATTGCAAAAAAACTAAGAACTCGCTCATAAATCAAAAGAGTGACATAGACACACCTATCCTTGAGGTCTGACCCAAAAAAAGAAATCATGAAACTCTGCAGAGATGAAACAAGGACGATAACCACCCCTCCAGTCCCCTAGCAATGCTTTGAAGCCCAAAAAGGCCCATTCGAATAGTAATTCATATGGTTCTAAAACTCAAATCCGACAAACTTGATCCCTTGTAGGAAGGCAACATCCAACTGTAAATGTTGCAAAACACCTCTAACAAACTACTTGCAACTAGGGATTCATCATCCCTTGCACATTTCAGGACAATAGGGAGAGCTTAATTCCAACAACAAATGAAGTCCTAAGCTATTGTGTCAGTTGGCCATCTCAAAACCCTCAAGCATCTGATGATATGGTGAGTGAATCATCGCATCCTTGTAGGATTTAGTTCATTGCGAAGTACTTGGATCATCGATTGGATTGTCAATATGAGCGAGGCAAGAAATCCCCTTCCTCTTGTGATACTTGAGCAGCCTTCCATGCTCAATCTCTATACTATTGCACCCTGATGCATTGTAATCCCCTTGCTCTTAGGGACTGAGGTCCAAGACAAGCGAGGTTGCCCCAACACCAAGGATGCACTACGAACAACAGGTTAACCCACCTTGTTACCGCTTGAAAATGCAAGACTCGGTTTTGCATTTTCGAGCCATTCTTCTCAGTCATATTGTGACGAGGATGTGAGCTTTGGGAGCTTGGTATGAGTTGTGAATGCTAACATAGTCTTGTTCATCATGCTTGGGAGAGATGGAGATCTACATGTTTTCCTTTTTCTTTCACATGGTATTGTGCTCACATCTTTAGAGGCATGTTCTATGGTTGAGTTCACATATTTGGAGCAAAAGAACCCTTCTCTATCCCCGATAACTTAGCATTCAAGGAGCGCACCACCCACTAGACACCACCTTCACTCTCATATGGATTCAGAGGAATGTAGTCAAGGGGGAGGTGTTCCCTTAAGTGGCTTCTACACCAATACAAATTATCAAACCCAGGAACTCAAGAACACCTATGATATGAATAAACGCACTTCGAACTCCACATCTCCATTAGCATATGCAAACCCTTGCCCGTTACCGGAGCGATCCACGCAAAACTCTAACGTTGTTAATTGATACAGTGGCCATACACCTGAATTTGTATTAGTAGGGATCACGTCTATATGGTATGATTGTGGGTCTCCTCTAGNGCCACACAACAGGAACCGAAACCCAAGAAAGACAACATCTCAGAGATGAACAACCAATCAACCTAGTCATAGGCCTTGTTAGAGTCTATCTTCAACATAAGGCATTACTAACTAGTCTCCCACAATGAAACCACGGTATCAAGAATGAACCTCTCCTTAACAAAGCCAATCTACTATGGCTGCACAACTTACCAAGTAATCGATCGAATCCTCATAGCCAAGGCCTTAAGCATGATTTTGTCAACAACTGTGCGCACAGTGATCAATCGCCAACCCCTAATGGAATCTCTTGATGCATTCATGGGAATGAGCTTGACCAACCCCTAATTAACAAAACTAAGAAAGGTAATCGAAGGAAAAACCTTCTGAAGATAGACAACACAAATCATCATCAATGGAGTCCCACATGGACTTGTAAAACTCACATGGAAAACCATCAAGCCCAAGGGATTTTCCATTCTACATAGAGGTCAAGGTGGCGAAAAGCTCATCCCTCAAAAAGTCCCAATCTAGTCTGTCTCAATCACCACTAAATACTTTGCAAGGGGCAACCCTGCAACAAGAAGCTCGAGAAGTAAGCACACCAACCATCAAATCATAAGCAATAAAAATAGACTATAAATGACAACTAAACATACCTTAAACATCATAAGGATCCTGAGTTAGAGAAACATCCGACCAACAAAGACCAAGCACACTAACCACAACCACCTTCCGCTTAAGGAAGTCAAAATATAACTTAGACCTCTCATCCCCCTCCTGGATCCATTGGACACGAGAATGAACACTAGCACGCATGGCTATATAATCCTCACCCCGCCTCACTGTCATCTCCAACTTCAAAGCATCTTCTTGAAGATCAAAATTGTGGATGTTCTTTTTGAGAAAAATGTTATCCTCCTCCAATCTCTCTCAAGCCACCCACAACTCCTTCCTCCACATGCGAGCCATCATTATGCACCAACCTCTCATGAACTTAATAGTATGGCATATAGTGACCTCCTACCAAAGTTTCAACCCCTATGTGCCCAACAATTGCGAGGAGAGGTTCCAAACCCTCTATATAAGGGCTCAGAAATCAATCGACTCTCAAAGTGAAACAGTCAGCTCGAATACTAAAGACAACAGTGCATCAACTGAGTGCCCTAGAGAAATCAAAGTCTGAATCAGAAGATGATACAATCCAATCACATTCATCTAAATATCCATTGGGAAAAGCTAGCCAAAAAAGGTTATCTCCTCTCAAGGACTATAAAAATGATCCAACCAAGCCTAAACTCTGAAGAGCATCCTTGCACTGAGACCAAACCTACTACTCTAAACCATTGACCATTGTACCCCTACCTCCACACCCATCCCCATCCCACTCCACCATGTTAACATTCACTCCCATAATTCACTCTGCAGTTGGAAGAGAGGAAGCCATCCAACCCCAAAGGCAACCCCACACAGAACTGAGGTCAAGGGCATCCATTGCAAAAAAACTAAGAACTCGCTCATAAATCAAAAGAGTGACATAGACACACCTATCCTTGAGGTCTGACCCAAAAAAAGAAATCATGAAACTCTGTAGAGATGAAACAAGGACGATAACCACCCCTCCAGTCCCCTGGCAATGCTTTGAAGCCCAAAAAGGCCCATTCGAATAGTAATTCATATGGTTCTAAAACTCAAATCCGACAAACTTGACCCCTTGTAGGAAGACAACATCCAACTGTAAATGTTGCAAAACACCTCTAACAAACTACTTGCAACTAGGGATTCATCATCCCTTGCACATTTCAGGACAATAGGGAGAGCTTCATTCCAACAACAAATGAAGTCCTAAGCTATTGTGTCAATTGGCCATCTCAAAACCCTCAAGCATTTGATGATATGGTGAGTGAATCATCGCATCCTTGTAGGATTTCGTTCATTGCGAAGTACTTGGATCATCGATTGGATTGTCAATATGAGCGAGGCAAGAAATCCCCTTCCTCTTGTGATACTTGAGCATCCTTCCATGCTCAATCTCTATACTATTGCACCCCGATGCATTGTAATCCCCTTGCTCTTAGGGACTGAGGTCCAAGACAAGCGAGGTTGCCCCAACACCAAGGATGCACTAGGAACAACAGGTTAACCCACCTTGTTACCGCTTGAAAATGCAAGACTCAGTTTTGCATTTTCGAGGCATTCTTCTCAGTCATATTGTGACGAGGATGTGAGCTTTGGGAGCTTGGTATGAGTTGTGAATGCTAACATAGTCTTGTTCATCAGGCTTGGGAGAGATGGAGATCTACATGTTTTCCTTTTTCTTTCACATGGTATTGTGCTCACATCTTTAGAGGCATGTTCTATGGTTGAGTTCACATATTTGGAGCAAAAAAACCCTTCTCTATCCCCAAAAACTTAGCATTCAAGGAGCGCACCACCCACTAGACACCACCTTCACTTTCATCTGGATTCAGAGGAATGTAGTCAAGGGGGAAGTGTTCCCCTAAGTGGCTTCTACACCAATACAAATTATCAAACCCAGGAACTCAAGAACACCTATGATATGAATAAACGCACTTCAAACTCCACATCTCCATTAGCATATGCAAACCCTTGCCCATTACCGGAGCGATCCACGCAAAACTCTAACGTTGTTAATTGATACAGTGGCCATACACCTGAATTTGTATTAGTAGGGATCACGTCTATATGGTATGATTGTGGGTCTCCTCTAGTTCCCAATCCCTTTTCTCCTCCATCACTTTCCTCTACCACTATTTTGTCATTGTAGATCCTCCAAAATGGGATGCTAAACCACTAAAGAAACCCATCGCCGAATTAGTCACAGCCATATTGTCCTCTAGCGTTCTTGAGTGACTCTCCTGCGCACATGTACGACTGCCTGCAACATTCCCAGTGCCATCCATACCTCTCGTCGTATCCCAGTGGATCGTCCCATTGTTGTTCACCACCATTCACCTTCCTCGTCCTAAAATGGTATGTTTAATTACAACATTCAGTTTATGAAACCCAACAAAAATTCTCATCTCTTGGGCTTCTTAATGGAAATGACAATCAGATGTAACCGATCACTAATGTTAAAGATAAATCTCACATCCAACATTTTTTTCATTTCTTCTACATTCTCTACATAGTGACATTACTACTTCACTTCCCTAGCAAGTGCAATGTTGGATGTTATTTCCATAATTCTCTGAGTACATCTTTCAGGTCCTGATACAACCATGTTAGTGCATGTATAGCTTTAAAATTTCTATGGAAGCTCCAACCAACAATGGATCTCAAGAAGCCCTCATACTAATTCACTGCAGTTGCTTGTTTGTGCCTAGATTTATGTGTTGAGTTAAAGGACATTCATATGAAATCTATCTACATTAGAATAAGACAATTATCATCCTCATACATCAAGGAAATCATAATTCCTTTTGCAGTTCTACAACAAGACGTCCTTCATTAGCCAAGCTCTACAACATCTAAGTTTGGATGCTAGGAAAAAAAGGAAGGTAAGAAAAAAAGGAAACTAACTAAATAACAACACAAACTTAAAGCCACTCCATAAAAGAAACTAATTCTAATCATTTCCGTACAAGTCAAAACCCCAAGGAAAACAATTACAATTTATAATAGAATAAAAAGAAATGTAAAGAAAATTGTATCATATTTAAGAATGCAAAAATGTATACAAGTACTTTTTAGCAAGGATATTTCCTTTTAAGTCACATGAGACTTGGAAAGGGTTTAGGTTCCTGAAACAGGTACAAGTTTCAAAAGGACACTTTTGTAATCTTGGGGAATGGAGAAATGGCATATAATGCATATACATCACATACAAAACAAGAAAAAAAATATCTTTAAAAAATAAACTTCTAAAAAATGTAATGATCTTTTTATATGTACATCTTAATTTTTTGTAAAAAAATTCAATTTAAATCTGTTTCTTTTTAAGATTTTACTTTTTTTATATGTTTGAAAGTAGGTCCCACAAGGTTAGGGATCCACAAACTGAATCTTCTTTTGCTGGAAATGCCACAGAAACGTTTCTGGGGCCTTTCCAGGGATGGGGTTGGTAGATAGCTTCTTACCTATCATTCTATAAAATACTTCCTGGAATGCAAAAAATTCAAATGTGCAACATTTTAACTAGTTTGATCTAGCCTTATCTGCAATTCCCTTGCCCATGGAATTCCCCAGGCCAGCTAATAGACCTTGCCTAGCAAGTACCAGATCTTTCATACAGCTATAAAATGTCATAGAGTATCCTAATACAAGCATAGTCATTTGTTAAAGACGATAAGAGGTAGGCCTATGACAGGTTCACAGTACAAGTTCTGACAAAAAACATTTAAATGGTTTATCTTCAAGTTTCACAAGCAGTTGTGTTTACTGTTTTCAAATACAATGGAAAATAATGATTCATATAAACAACACAGTAGTTCAGAGAATTCGAAGATGGCATTCTAGTAAATCCAATAATGCTTGACTAATTCATAAAGTTGTGTATCTGTGTCTGTGAAAGTGTTGAAAATCGAGAACTTCATTTTAGTTAGAGATAATAATTACAACTCATGCTCTCAAGTATTTAACAAGAGTCAAAAATATTCAAAAAACTAGAAAGCTAAAACACAACTCACCTTAGTTTCATAGACAGATATAATGTCATGTACCATTCCAGCAACTTCATCCAAGGAATGATTTGAATACTTTACGTCACCAAGGCCATCTTCAAAGGAGTTTTGTCTAGCAGTACTTCTTTCATGTTTCCCTGAATCAGGAGTGCCATTTGTTGAACCTACCTGTGAAACCTTGGAATGGAAATTTGTATGCAATCAGATAACTCTGGAAAAAATGTTTAAAAAATCAGTGCAAAAGTTAAAAACTAACACATGATGGGATGTACTGTCCGCTTGAACAATGGGAATTCAATCCATGGAAACACTTTTAGGCATGAGTTAACATTAGAAGTGTTTCATGTCATTATCACAATGAACAAATCTGTTGCAGTAGAAATATTAAGTCATTCTTTACACAAATGACAATAGATATATATTGCATGATGAGATCCAATGTTAAATATGAACTTTTGGACAACAACTGCCACCATGATCTCTCTGCTTATTAGATTTTTCTAAGCCAGCTTTCAAATGATTGATAAACAAATCCTATTTAAACTTGGAAGAATTCCAGAGGCTTATTTAAAATCAAGATAGAAAAAGGGATATCTAGTATCAAAAATTTAGATCTAATAACAGCAGACCTCAATAACAAGGTCAATGGGGTCATTTTGCAAAGGATTATACATCAACAACCACTCAATTGTACATGGGTTGCTAATGAAAACCGCAGCAAGTTAGAAACTAAATGCAGAAAACTGATATTTATCGGGTATAGTCACTAGTGATTACCATAAAGTTTATAGAGTGGTTGATATTGATGCTGTCAAAGGTTCCTTAGCCAAGATGTGGTGGTTGATGAAAATGCAGGTCCATTAGCCTAAATCAAAGTATATACCAGGATTAGTTGTGGTATTGTTGTAAAATCGGTTTTTTTGAAGCAGGCAGATCAGTGTTAGGTAGGGAAAACCTCTAGAAGTGAAATCAAAGGAAATTTCAGTCACGTTCCTGCTGAAATCTGTTCAAGTCAAAAAGAAATCAGTGCTGACTTGAAGGACCGGGAAGGAAAGAAACATCCAGCATGGTTTTATCAGACAATTAATGATTTCCAACTACATGAGATGTGATAAGCATAAAAGTACTTATACATAAAAGCCACATTTGTGCTTTATCACATGAGATTCCTCAATCGTGGGAAGAAGGAAGCTGTATCAAAGGAGATAAAACATCTAAATCAGTTAGTTATACATTGATGACTAATATTCAGAATTGTTTTGAACCTCAGTGTTATAAAGTGTTAGAATATAAGGCTTACATGTGTATTAAAGTTGTTGAGTTTTGGTGTACCTCGGGAAGTGGTCCCCTTGTGGTTGTGGGTCTCTAACCACAAGATGGAAATATTTGACCCATTGTGCCTTATACTTTAAGTCTAATTTCACTTTGACATTTTCCTAAGTCAAAAGGGTGAAATTTGTCAGTTGAGTGAAAAGTGACTATTAATTCACTTTGTGGGTGAATTGGGGGACATAAAGTGAACTATGGAAACTTAACCCAAAGTGGGTTTTGAGTTAATATTATTTTTGAGAGATCTCAACCATGGATTAGATATGGCTTGGAGTGATCCTAGCCATTGACCTTTTTAGGTTTCCTTATGATTCCTTAAGAGGGGCACACAGGGCAAAAGAGAGGCTCATTCACTCTTTTGTTCACTTGGAGAGGAANTTACCGGAGCGATCCACGCAAAACTCTAACGTTGTTAATTGATACAGTGGCCATACACCTGAATTTGTATTAGTAGGGATCACGTCTATATGGTATGATTGTGGGTCTCCTCTAGTTCCCAATCCCTTTTCTCCTCCATCACTTTCCTCTACCACTATTTTGTCATTGTAGATCCTCCAAAATGGGATGCTAAACCACTAAAGAAACCCATCGCCGAATTAGTCACAGCCATATTGTCCTCTAGCGTTCTTGAGTGACTCTCCTGCGCACATGTACGACTGCCTGCAACATTCCCAGTGCCATCCATACCTCTCGTCGTATCCCAGTGGATCGTCCCATTGTTGTTCACCACCATTCACCTTCCTCGTCCTAAAATGGTATGTTTAATTACAACATTCAGTTTATGAAACCCAACAAAAATTCTCATCTCTTGGGCTTCTTAATGGAAATGACAATCAGATGTAACCGATCACTAATGTTAAAGATAAATCTCACATCCAACATTTTTTTCATTTCTTCTACATTCTCTACATAGTGACATTACTACTTCACTTCCCTAGCAAGTGCAATGTTGGATGTTATTTCCATAATTCTCTGAGTACATCTTTCAGGTCCTGATACAACCATGTTAGTGCATGTATAGCTTTAAAATTTCTATGGAAGCTCCAACCAACAATGGATCTCAAGAAGCCCTCATACTAATTCACTGCAGTTGCTTGTTTGTGCCTAGATTTATGTGTTGAGTTAAAGGACATTCATATGAAATCTATCTACATTAGAATAAGACAATTATCATCCTCATACATCAAGGAAATCATAATTCCTTTTGCAGTTCTACAACAAGACGTCCTTCATTAGCCAAGCTCTACAACATCTAAGTTTGGATGCTAGGAAAAAAAGGAAGGTAAGAAAAAAAGGAAACTAACTAAATAACAACACAAACTTAAAGCCACTCCATAAAAGAAACTAATTCTAATCATTTCCGTACAAGTCAAAACCCCAAGGAAAACAATTACAATTTATAATAGAATAAAAAGAAATGTAAAGAAAATTGTATCATATTTAAGAATGCAAAAATGTATACAAGTACTTTTTAGCAAGGATATTTCCTTTTAAGTCACATGAGACTTGGAAAGGGTTTAGGTTCCTGAAACAGGTACAAGTTTCAAAAGGACACTTTTGTAATCTTGGGGAATGGAGAAATGGCATATAATGCATATACATCACATACAAAACAAGAAAAAAAATATCTTTAAAAAATAAACTTCTAAAAAATGTAATGATCTTTTTATATGTACATCTTAATTTTTTGTAAAAAAATTCAATTTAAATCTGTTTCTTTTTAAGATTTTACTTTTTTTATATGTTTGAAAGTAGGTCCCACAAGGTTAGGGATCCACAAACTGAATCTTCTTTTGCTGGAAATGCCACAGAAACGTTTCTGGGGCCTTTCCAGGGATGGGGTTGGTAGATAGCTTCTTACCTATCATTCTATAAAATACTTCCTGGAATGCAAAAAATTCAAATGTGCAACATTTTAACTAGTTTGATCTAGCCTTATCTGCAATTCCCTTGCCCATGGAATTCCCCAGGCCAGCTAATAGACCTTGCCTAGCAAGTACCAGATCTTTCATACAGCTATAAAATGTCATAGAGTATCCTAATACAAGCATAGTCATTTGTTAAAGACGATAAGAGGTAGGCCTATGACAGGTTCACAGTACAAGTTCTGACAAAAAACATTTAAATGGTTTATCTTCAAGTTTCACAAGCAGTTGTGTTTACTGTTTTCAAATACAATGGAAAATAATGATTCATATAAACAACACAGTAGTTCAGAGAATTCGAAGATGGCATTCTAGTAAATCCAATAATGCTTGACTAATTCATAAAGTTGTGTATCTGTGTCTGTGAAAGTGTTGAAAATCGAGAACTTCATTTTAGTTAGAGATAATAATTACAACTCATGCTCTCAAGTATTTAACAAGAGTCAAAAATATTCAAAAAACTAGAAAGCTAAAACACAACTCACCTTAGTTTCATAGACAGATATAATGTCATGTACCATTCCAGCAACTTCATCCAAGGAATGATTTGAATACTTTACGTCACCAAGGCCATCTTCAAAGGAGTTTTGTCTAGCAGTACTTCTTTCATGTTTCCCTGAATCAGGAGTGCCATTTGTTGAACCTACCTGTGAAACCTTGGAATGGAAATTTGTATGCAATCAGATAACTCTGGAAAAAATGTTTAAAAAATCAGTGCAAAAGTTAAAAACTAACACATGATGGGATGTACTGTCCGCTTGAACAATGGGAATTCAATCCATGGAAACACTTTTAGGCATGAGTTAACATTAGAAGTGTTTCATGTCATTATCACAATGAACAAATCTGTTGCAGTAGAAATATTAAGTCATTCTTTACACAAATGACAATAGATATATATTGCATGATGAGATCCAATGTTAAATATGAACTTTTGGACAACAACTGCCACCATGATCTCTCTGCTTATTAGATTTTTCTAAGCCAGCTTTCAAATGATTGATAAACAAATCCTATTTAAACTTGGAAGAATTCCAGAGGCTTATTTAAAATCAAGATAGAAAAAGGGATATCTAGTATCAAAAATTTAGATCTAATAACAGCAGACCTCAATAACAAGGTCAATGGGGTCATTTTGCAAAGGATTATACATCAACAACCACTCAATTGTACATGGGTTGCTAATGAAAACCGCAGCAAGTTAGAAACTAAATGCAGAAAACTGATATTTATCGGGTATAGTCACTAGTGATTACCATAAAGTTTATAGAGTGGTTGATATTGATGCTGTCAAAGGTTCCTTAGCCAAGATGTGGTGGTTGATGAAAATGCAGGTCCATTAGCCTAAATCAAAGTATATACCAGGATTAGTTGTGGTATTGTTGTAAAATCGGTTTTTTTGAAGCAGGCAGATCAGTGTTAGGTAGGGAAAACCTCTAGAAGTGAAATCAAAGGAAATTTCAGTCACGTTCCTGCTGAAATCTGTTCAAGTCAAAAAGAAATCAGTGCTGACTTGAAGGACCGGGAAGGAAAGAAACATCCAGCATGGTTTTATCAGACAATTAATGATTTCCAACTACATGAGATGTAATAAGCATAAAAGTACTTATACAGAAAAGCCACATTTGTGCTTCATCACATGAGATTCCTCAATCGTGGGAAGAAGGAAGCTGTATCAAAGGAGGTAAAGGAGGTAATAAATCTAAATCAGTTAGTTATACATTGATGACTAATATTCAGAATTGTTTTGAACCTCAGTGTTATAAAGTGTTAGAATATAAGGCTTACATATGTATTAAAGTTGTTGAGTTTTGGTGTACCTCGGGAAGTGGTCCCCTTGTGGTTGTGGGTCTCTAACCACAAGAGGGAAATATTTGACCCATTGTGCCTTATACTTTAAGTCTAATTTCACTTTGACATTTTCCTAAGTCAAAAGGGTGAAATTTGTTAGTTGAGTGAAAAGTGACTATTAATTCACTTTGTGGGTGAATTGGGGGACATAAAGTGAACTATGGAAACTTAACCCAAAGTGGGTTTTGAGTTAAGATTCTTTTTGAGAGATCTCAACCATGGATTATATATGGCTTGGAGTGATCCTAGCCATTGATCTTTTTAGGTTTCCTTATGATTCCTTAAGAGGGGCACACAGGGCAAAAGAGAGGCTCATTCACTCTTTTGTTCACTTGGAGAGGAAGAGGAGAGCAATGGAGATGGGAATGGAAGCTAAGGAAGAGGGCAGCAGGGGTGCCTCCTTTCATGGAGGACTCTAGGAGGCTTTGGCTTCCATTTATTTGTGGTGTTCATGCTTGCTTCGAGGAAGGTGCACTATAGGAGGAGGGCACACACCTAGCAGGGGGGTCTTCTACTTGTCAGATTGCTGATTGGAGTGTCTTGTTGGAGAGGTAGCACACAAGGGAAGATTTGTGTGCAAGGGTTTCTTCTACAAGGCTTTGAGCAGCAAGGGCACAAGGCTAGAGTGGGATTGAGCAACAAAGGAGAAGGGCACACCATTCTTGGGCGCATTCACCTTCTTGGACTTGTCTAGCAGCTTGAGAGGGGTTGTCTTTGTATCAGGTTCATTTGTTTCATGTACTTGTTGTATCTCATGCTTTAGACACCACTTATATATACTTCCATTCCAAACTGGTTTTCCCCGGGGCGGTTTTATCCAAGGTTATGTTGACCAAAAATACATGTGTTCATTTCATGCATGCTTAGAGTGTAAATCAGCTTACTTGTGTTGATAAGATCTAGAGGAAGTGTTACTTGTTTTGAGATTTATTGCATGTGCTAACCACCGGTTCAAAAACACTTGCAAGGGCACCTCAAAGAACACTTAACCTACAAAAACTATGGGCAGAAAGTTACTAAACTGTTTGCTGTCCTAAAACAACAAAGGACAGTTTTGAAGATTGAAACTTAGGACCAATCTCAAGGTCAAAGGAAGACCTTAGTTGGCAGCCTCATAGGACCTCAGTTTTCTTCATGGTATCAGAGCCTTCTTGGCGAAGTTTTGCTGATTTCTAGAGCATCTTGTGGGCAGATTTTGGACAGCTTGTTGGCAGAGTTAGTGGACAGTTTGTGAGCAGATTTGTTGGACAGTTGGAGGACTGTTTTGTGGACACATTTGGACAGCCTTAATTCCGCTTGTGTGTCAAGTGGTGAGGCTGAGTTCTTTTGCAGTTTTCGCATCAGTGTGAGCATCAGTGTGAGCTTCAGTGTTGAGTTTTTAATCAACAGCAATGTTGGTGTCCCAGATGCGGACAGAGGATAAGCTAGACGGAGCTAGCAACTGGTCCCCTTGGAAGACCAAGATCATTTTCGTCTTGGAGGACCTTGAACTGTGGAATATAGTTCAAGCTCCCGTGGATGACCATTGATGGATGCAAATTTCAAGAAAGATAACATCAAGGCGAAGAGGACTATTTGTGATGCGGTGAGGGACCACATCATTCCCCATCTGACTGGTAAATGTAGAAATTTCAGGTCCTATCAGCACTCTTCTTGGTCTGTCTTTGACCAAGCTAAGACACTAAGTTTCTTGCTGTCATAAATTTTGTTTTCTGCTGTTTTATAACAGCCAACTATAGTTTTGGTTTTGCTGATGTGTTATG
>JZKD02S0713148.1:0-15117 GCA_000966675.3 Picea glauca | reverse complement strand
AGGGAAAAACTCTGTTATCAAGTTTTTGTGTTCATATTTGATGCTTATGTCTGGTCATTATTGAGCTTTTCCTTCTTTAATGGTGCACTTTAATTTATGCTCATTTAATACAATTCTTTATAAGTCACTCGATGAAAAGATCTCAGATCACTAAATGAACTGCATGGACTAGCTCTAGGGTGAGCTTAGGGAACTAATCAGATGGGTGATCATAGATCTCACATAAGGGGCAAGGGTGATTAGACCATGTATTGGTGGTACATTTATTCTTGGTTTGATTGTAGTTCTAGTAGGTACTATGAGTGCCCCATTATCACAAGCATTTCCCCCATGCCATGGGCACTAATAGTGTGTGGTCCTCTTCTTACTCCTTGTGCGTGGTGGATGGCCAAAGTTTGTTGAAGTTTTTCCAAACCGGGAAAAAGAGGATGGAGTTATATATTGTAGGTTTTGTGGTCCTACCATTGTGGTTGATGGTTGAGAGTCGATTACTGAAGGGGAATGGATACTAGATGAGTTATTGGTGGCATTTGCACCAAGAAAGGTAGAACTAATCACCGCAATACTCAAAGGTGAGTGAGGAGGTTGAACTGGTGAGGCAGTAAAACTAGGAATACCCCCCAACACTAGTGGGAGGCCAAACAAGCATCTAGAATTCCAGGGAGGTTGTGGGTCCCCTATGATTCCAAGCTATCAATAAAGTGTGTGATTTGGGGAAGTGAAAGGATAATTAACAAGTTATTTTGTAAAAATAATGAATATGGCCTACTTTAACCAAAGAACTAGATGTTGAATATGGTTAATAATGAATAACACACATAAAAAAATTGTAAAGTAAAATGATTGTTGGGTAGGATGGGATATTATCCACACAGGGGAATAATAAAACAAAGAGAACATGTCCTATCGACCTATTGTCCTTCCTTTGAATGTCACTGGGCCTTACAATAGCACTCAACAATGGGGCTTAAACCCACCGAAAGAGGAACTAATGAAGGTATGAAAGACCAATTTAATGAGCGATAAAGGGGGTATATCTTGAAAGAGTTGGCGATATTTCCCAATAGCCACAAAAAATCTAACCAAGGTGCAGTTACAACCTAGAATCACCACTTGTGTAGAAAAAACCTAGGTTTTGGTAACTAGGTTACCTCATTCAAGTGTGGTAGGGGACTCTCGGCCTCAAAAAGTGGTCACAGGCTAGGTAACCTCACAAGAGATGGGTGGCTCAAGAAGGCACATGTGGAACAACCAAACCTTGGCACTCACCTCTTCATGGGTATCTCTCTGCCTTATGGTGTAGGAACACTTGAATTAGAGGATTTTAAGCTCCCTAAATAGTCAACCACTAATTTTTAATTGAAAAAAGAGAGAACGGGGGTATTTGGATACCTACCCATGAAATTCTAACTTAGACTATGTTGTAATCTTATAGATTACAACAGAATTCACAGAGAGACTACATTGAAGCACCACACACATACTCACGAATGAACAAAGTAATTGGGAAGGTAAACCAATCCAGCGTTTAATCCTTACTCATGAGTATAAATACATATGAGAGATGGTTGGAGCGGTTGTACCTACTCCAACTAATCATCCATTAAGATCCTTTATGTTACATTCTTGTACTTACTTACGTATTTATCCTTATTACATATATTTAATTATGTCTTAAAGTATGATGACTATTACAAGGGCCTAAGAGGCCTCCCAACATCTCCCCCACCCTCAATTCCTTGCTCGCCTCGAGCAAGCATGCACAAATGTTTTGGGTCTCTGCTGCTACAGAAGTATCCTCATTGTGTACCACTCATGCATATCAGTCTACATAGGTAACTCAACTACAACAACTTCCAGTTGGATAGGGTGATAGACGTATACAAGGTTTACTATGATTAGTATCTATTGTATCTAAGTGACTATATATTACAGGTCCTATATCCTCATTCTACGTTCCTTTATCAACTCTGATTTCTTTCAAGAGTTGCCTCGGCTGCTGCAATTTCCAAGTCAGTTGCTCAGTTCAGGCCTAGACTGCTCACGCGCTCTATCAAGTTGTCACTCTCAGAGGATTCATTATATGGGATTGATGAAGGTCTGTTCCATCGGCCACTCATACCATTCTTTTGTTGTCATAACCCCAAAACTATTCCACATCTCTTGTACTCGGGGGATCTATCACTTCACTGTTCTTGTCATCATATTTTCTTGAAGCGCTTCATGTGTGTGTAAAACGTCTCTCTTGAATTCCTTTGATCGCTTCTCATCATAAGTTCTTTTCTCACTTATCAACTGCAAAATTTTCCTCTCTCAATGCTCAATATTTTATTCAAGTGTTTAGTCACTGCTCTATTTTCCATCATCTGCTACTACAAAACTCTCAATTCATGCTCATGTGCTCCATGTTTGTGACAGGTCACTATATGGTTTTTCTTATTCAATTCTCTAGCAATGTATGGATCCTTTCCTTATTACATGAAGGGTGATTGACCAACTCTACTGCACGTGCATGACTTCAAAGGACTTAAATATAATAAGACTCTACAAGAAAATTTTCCTGCAATACTTAACTTCATGATGTCGATTATGTATCGACTAATTTCGGTGAGAAACCGAACTCATCAGTGAACAAATGACTTGCATTACATAGATGGAGGGGATCGTCTGCCTTCGAAGAACACATGTGTTTAACCCCCTCCTTTCTACTTTTAACTCCAATTTTCAATACATCTTGAAGTTTGACATCATATGTTTTTGTCTTTTTCATCTAACTATATTACAAACTTGACTAAACTAAATTACTATCCTTCATGAGTACTTTATTCATAAGAATTTTCATGTTTTATCATGACTCCATTGATCTGTAATCACGACCTTATGAAAACATTTTGTTCTTTATGTGCAATCGAGGTGGTTGAGCCCACAATTCATCATTTTGACTGATTATTCAATGTTTACTTCCATTCGTTGGTTAGTTGAGTCGACATTGGTTGAGTCGACTTTCTTCGAAAATTCATGTCTACTATCATGAACAAACAACCATTGGTCAACTCACAAGTTGAAGTGTTGAAATGTACCCCACGATGGTCGAAATCTATGAGGGTATGGTGTTTTGTTCTTCTAGTAGTCATGAGTGGCATTCTTATTCACCCTTTTACCATATGTGAAGACAATAGAAATCAAGGGAATGTCGAAGGACGACCTGTCATGACTATTGATGATGCTCCAAGATGTCAACTACCTCTTGGATGATGTGTTGTCGAGCAATGGGCAATTCACAGAATCACTTCAGCGAAATCAAGTCATAGAAGTTGGTGGCTATGAAACTGTCGTAGTACTAATGGAGTGTGGTGTCTTCACACAAATGACCTGTGTAGAATTGCATGACTAATTTAAACATTGAAAAACCTATATTGGGAACATGGATAACCCCACCGATCGATTGGAAGTAGTCATCGGCTAGCAATATTTCGAATATCCAGGACACCTTCCTAAGCACGCACTTGTGGGAGAGGATTTGTTTCATGTTAATTTTGAGCAAGAGTGTTACGTCGAAGTGTATCTATCAAGTAATGACCCACATATTTTTCGAAGGCCGCACTTCATTCATGAATGGCTTAAGAATTTTGGTCGATGTCGTATCTTCTTCAACCACCCCATTTCTATTGCAGTCGATAAACTTGGTAATTCAACCAGTATGGTATTCAATGTCCTGTCAAGACAAAACACTGAACGAAGTTATGCTTAATATCTACACCTTTATTCCATGTGACGAGATGATATTCATGCACTGGATATTCCTAAGAATAGCAACGAGTTCTCTCTTACAGAATCATTTAATGAACATGTGTGTGCATGACTCTTCTTAATAAGAGTCAGGGTTTATCTTCTCCATGCATCTCTTTAGTTGACAATTTATTTAGTTGAATTCCCATGCACGAGTGGATTTCCAACCGATATCTGGTATTATCACATAGTCGACTTGTCAACTTCTTCTCATCCAAAGATTGCAGGTAAGGTAATAGTTGGTTATCTCACTGTTACACATCAAAATTACTCACTTCAATAGTGTCACAAGTGTTGTAAGTGTCGCATCTTGTCTGCAAGTGTCGCATCTTGATCACAAGTGTCGCAAACATCATACTTCCATATTGTCTATGTCGTTCCTCTAACGACATCATAAGGACACTTAAGACACCTTGGAGACTAGTTTTGAAGAAGAGAAATCAGTTGACAAGGAGTAAAAGCCTTTTGCCACTGAAAGAACCACTCAAATATGGATTTTGGAGAGGAGCGCTCCCCTACCCATTGTCAGGGAGTGCTAACGCTCCTTGGGCCTCTTTGGGGGAGTGCTCAAACGCTTTGTGTACCCTTTTGGGGGAGCGATACCTTTTCTGAGCAGATTTTTGGTTTGATGAGCTAAAACAGGGAAGAATCCCCTCAATTTCTGAAGGTGGTTGGATTCGAATAGAAGGTCAGGGCATGATCTTAGGGAAGATCCTCAACTGAAGGAGAAGAATCCTCAACATATCCCAAATATATCTCAAGTGGTTGGGCCTCTCCAAGGTTATATAAGGAGGCCTCCTCATGGTGAAAGAAAATGAAGAGACTAGAGATTGATACCAAACTTATGATCCTATAAGTGGTATGAACAGAAGAGATTGGAGATGTGACACTTATGATCTCATAAGTGAGATGTCATCAAAGAAATTAGTGTAGATTACTTGATCAAAGGGGTTGGACAAAGAGAACTGGAAGAAGATGTTGCACCTTCATCAAAGGATTGTAAGTACTTTTACTTTTTCTCATCAATATATCAATGCTTGGCCTGTTTCTTTCAAACTAATGTTTGTTCCACATGAGTTTGTCTTGAGTAGATAGATCTATATTTGAGACAATCTTAGTAGAATAGGAAGTCCATTGTATCTTTGTTTGTTCTACAGGACCTATCAGGGAGCTCAGGATCGAAGCTCAGCCTGGACTTTGCAAGGATAAACGTCGTTAACAAGGTACATATCTTTCTTCTTCACCTTCGTATGTTAGCTTGATTAGATCTAAAAGGATGTTAGTGTCCATGTTAAGAACTTTTCTGTCTTGGCCTTAGGAGTCTAGAGACCAAGAGGGAATCCGCTTGTTCGCAGAAGGATTCACTTGTAACACTCACGTGACGATGTTGATAGGGTCACCATGGTCACTCATGTTTGGTTTCTATGCATCAAATAATTCACTCGACTATCTTCAAGCAAATCAAAGTCTAGATTATTATCATAATGGCATCTAGTCTATATGTCTTAGTCGATGGGCATTTCATTCAATCAAGAGAATGATAGTCGGTGGGAAAGAAATGGTAGTCTGTCGGTTTCTATTAGATTCCCTGAATGGAAAATGAATGATGTTCATCGCATGCTCAGGAATCCGTGAGAAGCTCTCACAATCCCCACAAAAATTCCCAATAAAATTCTAATGCTTTCTACCTCGACAGGTCGAAAAATTTACGTCGATTTTTCTTCCAAGTTTGTAGTTGGGCCTGTCATCATTTCTTCATGTTGTGGGATTCCCTCCCAATCGATTATGCATTGCTCCTCAATTCGATACTTCTATTGATTATCCATTGAATCAGATGGGAGAAAATGCTTGCTCGACCAACTCGACGGGCATGGTCTTAGTTCTTTCAACTCGACCAACACATCTAATTATCGATCTCACAATTAACAATAGCGAAATCTATATGGTCGACTTTGTTTTATGTTCTTGGTAGCGTGGTGTAGAGCATGTTTGGTATATCTTCTAGTTCGATCAGTTTCATTCAAGCAAGTAGAAGATTCATTCTGGTAGTTTGACAACCTTAATGCAAAATTTCTCCAGTTGACTACTATCCAATTTGAAATCTCTTCCAGGCAACACATTATGTCAGCTACATTGACCAACTCGACCAACACAACATCAACATGTTCAAATAAAAATGAGAGGGGGACCTCCTCGATCTCCACAAACTAATGGATCATAGGGTCAAAAGAATGCTCTAGGTCTTCTAATATCCTCAACTATGAAAGAATGTTGTTTGAGGCATATTCAACGAACATGGCTCCCTCTCCCATGCATTCTACTTGGATTTTTCGACTATCTCTATTTCCACTTGATCGGCTTCAAGCAACATATTTTCTTTAATTTTTGCAACATCATTACAAGCATGAGGACCAATCAACGATAATCCACTAACATTCATGCACAACAATGAGAGAGAGAGAGTATTCACAAGAAGCAACCAATGATCAAGCATCCACAATATCCACGAGCAACAATTGATCCTCTTATTTCTCCATCTTCTTTAGGTTCAAACCACCCCCATCAATTGTTGTTGTCAACCAGTCAGATGAAGGAGGAAACAACGCTAATGTTTTAATATTGTACATTACAACAACATTCACAGAGAGACTACATTGAAGCACCACACACATACTCACAAATGAAGAGAGTAATTGGGAAGGTAAACCGATCCAACGTTTATTCCTTATTCATGAGTATAACTACATATGAGATATGCTTGGAGAATTTATACCCTCTCCAACTAATCATCCATTAAGATATTTTATGTTACATTCTTGTAATTACTTATGTATTTATCCTTATTACATATATTTACTTATGTCTTAAAGTATGATGACTATTACAAGGGCCTAAGAGGCCTCCCAACAGACTATAGTTTTATTTTGTGACCTATAAAGGAGGATTTTAGTGAGTTCTTATGGTTGTGTCTAAAAAGGTTTTGGGATTGGGGTCATGGACCAGTATTGTTGCTTAAGGGTGTGCTTGAAAGGTTCTTTGAAACACTTAGGTATTTATGATCCTCCTAGATCACTTGTGGGTGCACGGAGGAGAGCATCCATTGATGCAAGTGGTCTTTAGAGACCTTTTGATATGTGAAAGTGATTTTTGTGCAAGGGTGTAAGTGAGTAAAATTTTTAGTAGTTTATGTTTGAAGTTTTAGAATGTGGACATTGTGGGGTCCTTTACTCTTCTTTTAATTAACCACTAAATGTTTGTGCAATCTTTGTGAAATTGGAAAACTAGACTTAGTTTGCAAGAGACGTGGACATGTGGTGACCTTACCAATCTTTTGACTCACTAAGTGTTTGTTTGCAAAAGATAAAACTATCATGGGTTGTACAATGTTATGGATAGTAAGGGTCCTTACAAAGCTTTAGTTACCTAGTATGTTTACTTTTGTAAAAAGAACTATGAGGTGCACGTGTTCTTTGGTCACAGCTAGTTAATTTTGTGATTGTTTGAATGAACTTGGAAAAACCTAAAGAGAAGATGTGCACATTATGAGGTGCTTACTTGCCACTTTAATTTACCAAGATTTCTCCATTCTCGTTCCCCAATATCACTCAAGAGAATGCGAGGGGAAGAGCATACTTAGAGGTGAATAAAAAAGTTCCTAGTCCCCCAAAAAAATGATTTAAAACAAATCTAACTAAGAATTCAAATGCTTCACCTAGCCATCCATGTGGAAAAATAAAAATATTTATGGTTCTTGTTATCTTACCTGTTAATCTAGTTTAGCTAATTTACTATGGAAGAAAGGACTCAAAGTATCATTTGCTAGCTTTACAAAGTGCATAAAAATAAATCCTATGACCTAACCTTTAGACAAAAGTAAACCCCCCACCAAAAAAATGTGATTCGTGTGGGTTTGGGCCAATAGTCGCGAGATCCGCACAGGTCCACATGGGTTTTATACTAGAAATTCATGCGATTTGGACAACTCTGTGTCAATTTTATATTGGAAAGTTGCAAGGATCTATGTAGGTCTGTGTGTCTATTTTTTCAACAGTCACGCAAAGATATGCACCGTAGATGGAAAAATTCCACACACTTTCCCACAACTATTGGGGGGGGGGGTGGATATGGGTTTGAAGGCTTTGGTAGGTCAGTTAGGTGACTTTCAAACCACATAAGTGAAATAAAGGGTTCTTGAATCCTACAAGGGAAGAATTGAGAATAAGAACACCATGGAGTCGCCAATCATGTTTTCCACTTGGGTGTGCAAGAAAGGAAATTTTAGTGTTAGCCTAGGATTGGCAATGACCACAGTCAATGGTTGGTGTTAGTGAAACAAAATAAAACAAATAACATAAGGAAAATAAGGAAATAATAGCACGGAATGGAAGAGCAAGAGTAAAACAAGGTAAGATGTGTTATACCAATCGAAAGACTTTGAATACAACACCGCAGGAAAGTTGGTGAGAAAGTGAGCTCCCTTCTTCCACTTTGGGATGGGTTATTTTTCCCTTCAAGAACCTTTCTCTCTCCAGAATGAAATGGTGAAAATATTTGTACAAAAACTCTCAATGGACGAGAGATCAATTACATCAAGCAAGAATGGTTATGGAGATATGAATGAGTTGGTGAGAAAAGAGGATTCTCAATACTCATGCAAACAACATAACATTACTTAGACTTCTCTTCTTTTTTTGCATGTTATTGGATTCCTTTTATAGGCCTCCAACAAGCTTGATAAAAACTAGTTTCAATGGGAAATGGGAGGCCACTTGGGTGTGGCTTCCCATGCTTTAGTAGACATGAACCCATTAGTTGTACTAGTATTTAATGCTTATGGGCTCAGGGCCTCTTAGTCCTTCAGCTAGGAATAGTATTTGATGGGATTTTTAGTCATCAATGCACTGAAAAGTTGGTGAAACTGCACTTCTGTCAGTCCGTGCAACTTTCGAGTGAATAGTTGCATGAATCGTGCTAGATCTAGTGTTGTTGAGCTACATAGATGATATAAAAAACCACTTTGTATAGTTTTTTGTTTTGTTGAAGGTGGTGTGTTAATGTCATGAACATATATACCTTGATGTATAGAATTGATGACTCCTCTGGTGATCACTTGTATAAATTTATGAGCGATTTTTAGTAATAACACATAGCCTTTGACTAGTTGTACAAGTGTATGATACTAAGGATAAATAATTATTGGAATATTTATAGAGATAATATGCATAATTTCAATCACTATACATATGTTTTTCCAAAATCACTTGGGACTTGTAGTGGGCCTTGTCCCTTCTAAACTCATGATATACCTTGTGTGGAAGATCATAGTGAGAATGTAACCTCAACAACTTAATAGTTCGTTGACCTCGCCAGTGAACCAAGGCCCTTTTGGAATATTTGAGATATTTGATTGTTTAATTAGCTGGAAATGCATTAACTTGCCTAACTTTTACTCTCTTTTGTCTCTTCATTTTTTTGACTCTTTGGTTGGAGCACTAGTTCTTATGGATGTTATCATATTTTATTGAAACACGTTAAGAGTATACCAAGTTCTTTTCCTTTCCGAGTGGTCAATCTTAGGGCCATTGCATTGTATCTTTCTCCAAAAAATTTACTTACATAACTTTTCTCCTTGAGACTTCACTTGCATTGATATTTCATAAGTTTTATACACATTAACATTCAATGCATTATTTGAACAAGCAAACTAATGTGCATACAAACTAGTAAACTGATCACTCAGTATATTACCATCATATTTTAGAAACATGACCATAAGCCCCCACAAATGACAACATTTGTGGTGGGTAACTTCAACAAATATATTGGTCCTCCATGGGATCCGAACAATCCAACTTATGTGTCAATTCCACCTATACAAAGGGGAGGGTGTACACAAGTTCCACTTTAAATGGCATGGCATTAACAATACATAACTCACAAGGTATGACATTACCAAAAGTCACAATAGACACTACTAACATTGAACATCAAGGTTTGACCTTCATTGCAATATCAAGAGTTCCATCCTTAAGTGACCTTCACATCTCCCTATCATTTACCTTTGAAAGGTGCACAAAAATGAAGGAAAATGCCTATGACAAACAAAGAAAGCAATAAGAAGCCTTAGTCCATGTTGCATTGTCTCAACATATATATGAACCATGTGCTTAACCTATTTTCAAAGCTCAAACTAGATATACCATGTCTAAAGGATACTTTGGAGGGAAAATATGTATGAGTCATGTGCCTAATCTATTTGGAAAGCTCGTATACAATATTAGTATGTTTACTAGTAAAGTCATAAATGGTTTCTTTTCCAAAAACAACAAGATTAATCATTTAACAATCTCATTCACTTTTGTGCCTCATGTATGTGGGGCTTGCCAAGTACTTCAAGCTGCAACAATTCGTGTTTTTCCTAATATTGAACAACTACAAATTCTATCATTGCATATGCATTCCTTCAGCCATTTACACCATGGAACATTCCAACTTCCATTAACCAACATTAAATAAATTACCTACAACTGAATGGTAGTCTTAGATGAACATAATCACATATCTAGTCTTTCATATCTACTTTTGTAAATCTGTTGCATTTTGAATGGCCTACAATTCAATTGAGCATTTCTATCTAAGATGGGAGAACAACCTTTTATATCAATCTCCTAGATGATTGGGAATATCATCTCTTTTCAAAGTATATATTGTTTATACATATGGATAACATTATCGATTTCCCTAATTGTAACTTCCATGCATTGATGTTTCCCTTTTAAGGGGGAGCATTGGCTCATGTGGAAGTATTGTTTCTATAAATACATTGTACATTAATAAATATCATTTTCAAAACTTGGGGAGATCGTCTCTTAACCAAGCTAGGTATATGGCCCCTCCACGGGTCTATAGGAGTGGGTGTGTCATGTGACACAAAAAGAACTGACACTTGGCCATGCCTAGGGGTAACAATACAAAATCATGAATCGATATTCCCTTTTCAAGGGGAAGCTTGAGTGGAAGTATTGTTCTAATAAAGAAATTGTCGATTAATGAAAATCTCAAATCTCAAATCTATATGGCCCTTTTTGGGTTGGAATTAATACTTTCCTCTTCCCCTCTTCCAATTGTTATTTCCTAGCTTTCAAAGTTTAAGTAATTATTGCAGTCTACTACAAACACTCCAAAAACAAGTTCTTCCATGTAGGAAAGCTTAATTCCACATTTCCTATTCAATAAAAAAACATTTCTACATCGTTCCAAATCATAGGCACATTTAAAAAACAAACATATTCAACTTATGCACATCATAATGTCATACTTTTTCACCTTTTGTTTAATTGCTAAGTCTATTATCAAAAGTTTGTTTAATTGTGTAAAGGTCATGGTACAACTTATGATATGGATATGGTAACAAGGATGCCAAAATTAAGAAAGGTGTATAAGATAATTGACTTCAAAAATAAAATTATTTATATAATGAATAAGTAAGTTTCAAAGACTCAAAATAAGAAAATTAATGTGACAAGCATAATGGCTACTTACGCTTGGGTTGAAGATAAATTTTGTTCATTGCAATCCTAGATTTGCATGTTTTCTTTTTTCACATAGCACACTATATGCTTTGATGTAGCTTTACTTTGGGGACGTTAAACATTATAACGTTAATACATCATAATAAATTCATTCGTACATGTCTATTGATATTATGTTGTTGTCATCTCACTATTGTACATGCATTGACTTCTATCAACAATATTACATAAATCTTATGCACCTCAATTGCTCTATAAATGATGTTTATAATTATCCCCACTCTTGTGGTAAAAACAGATAGGGTTTGAAAACAGATAGAGTTTGAGATAAATCAAAAGAGAGAATAGATTTTAAAGTCATGGATGTTTTATCTATTTTGAGCATTGTCATAATATTCCCAATAAAGTTAAGTGGCAGGGTATTGTCATGCTTGCTTATGTGAGAGCCAATTTCTCTCACTACACAATGCAACATTTCTCTCCCCATATTGAAGAAAACGAATGGGGTTTGAGATAAATAAAAAAAAGAGGAAAGTATATTTTAAAGTCATGGATGTTTTATATATTTTGAGCATTGTCATGTTATTCCAAACATGATAGCTACAATAAAGTTAAGTGGTAGGGTATTGTCATGCTTGCTTATGTAAGAGCCAATTTCTCTCACTTCACAAAGCAACATTTCTCTCCCCATATTGAAAAATTGACATCCATAGGGTTGATGCCATCCCAACTGGCATATGATCCCACTCTTCAATACTTTTTGCATGAGTGAGAGGGTGAGAAGACTCACTAGGAAAAAGGGGAAAACTTTATGTGTATATACGCCCACCAACATACAAAAGTGGAAAACTTTGTGTGTATACGCCAACCAACCTACAAAAAGGTTTATTAAAGGGATTATTAATTGAAATCATGCTTAGGTATCTTCCATGCAAGTTCTAGAGTGTGCAAAGGGGTCTTGACCACAAAAGCCAAAATTAGTTTAGTGGCAAAGCACGTCTCATCGCCGACCATCATAAGAGCATCATTTCCATTAATCTACTGGTGGGACCCCACTTCCACTCGAGAACGTTTGGATTTTTAGACAAGACAGATATTTGTCGTTTGTGATGCGTGGCAACACGTGCTCCGTCAACCGCTTCCACTACACCCACGTTATTGGAGGCTGCACTCGTGCAATTTTATAATTAGATTAATGAACTCCCGTTTTGGAAGTCTTTAGAAGGATTTAGGTCCATGCAATTGGTTATCTTAGTTAAAGTAGAATGTTGTTATTTTATTTGATTTAATATTTTCAAGTAGATTTATGTCTTATATATAAGTAAATTTGATAATATAGACACTTCATTTCAATAATTATAATTTTGTTTGTTGTGAGATGTATTAGTGTATATATAATTAATTTATTTATAAGAGTAAGTTAGTAAGTAGATATATTTAATTTTTTTTGAATTTTTTTCAAAAATATTATATTAATTTTGTTAAAAATTATTATTCCATTTTATTATTGATAAGAATTTTGATTATAATTTTTTTTTCTAAAAATTTTTGGGTCATTTTAAAATTCCTAAATTATTCAGAAAAATTAGATTATTGAGCTTGTACACTTTTTAACTCATTGCCCACTCATATAATTGACTCAATGCATGTACTATAAAATTAATTTTATAACATTGGTACGCACAAAGATGCTTTCTCCCCACTCATAGAATTGGGCCAAAACATGTAGAGTAAAATAAATACTATAGCATTGGGATGCACAAAATGATGCTTTTTTTTCTTTATCTATATTAGTTGTTAATAATTTTTTAGCATGGTGGAAAATAAAAAATGGGTAGTTGATTGTCTAAAGAGAGACAAAATACTCTTAAAGCTTAACTGAAAGAGATGTGTTGTATAATAATGAATTAAATTGGAAATTTTTTAATATATTATCATAGATTCATTTTTACTTTATAAAAGTATGAAATGATAAAAAATTATATTTACCTTTTTATTTTATTTTATGTAAATGCGTATGTTTATTTTTATTAATCATTTTTTTTTAGGATAAAGATAAAAAGTTAAAAGATAGAGATATTTATTTGTCAAATGTACACTTTTACTCTACCATCATTTTAGTCATAATCAAAATATGTTAGGAATTGACACTCTTTTATTCACTAAAAAATAACAAAAAGGTAAATTGACATTTTTAGCATGAAATTCAACAAGATTAATTTTGGATTGATGGATTTGCATATATTGTCAACATTGCACAATTTGTTTGCAATAGGGGTGTTCCATTGAACCCATTTCATCAATCATTGGTGAAAATATAATTCATTAATGAACCATGATATCTACATCTATTCATATCATATAGATAGTTGCCCAATTCCATATAGATTGATACTTTCAAAGATGAAAGAGAATGATAAGATATTCCATTGACATAGCAGTCATGCAATCTATATGATCTATCTAGAACCTACCTTAGAATACATATGATATAATAGTATGTGAATTGTATTGTATTGGGATTGTAATTCAATTGGTTAAAGTATCACCCTATCAAGACAAAAGTTGTGGGTTTGAGCCCCATCCAATAAATCAACCAATTCAACTCTTAATCCCCATAGAAAAGTGAAAAAGAGAATATGGTTGAATAGATATCCTAGATATGATGAAATGGATTCAACACCATTGAATATCCTTATTGCAACTAGATTGTGCAATGTTGACATTTGATTTGTGCAAGTCCAACTCTTAATCCCCATAGAAGACTGGAAAATATAATATGGTTGAATATATATACTAGATATGATGAAATGGATTCAACACCATCAAATATCCCTATGGTAGTTAGATTGTGCAATGTTGACACCTGATATCTACAAGTTCAAGTCCAACTATTAATCCTCATACAAGAGTGAAAAAGAAATGTGGTTGAATATATATACTAGATATGATGAAATGGATTCAACACCATCGCATATCCCTATTGCAACTAGATTGTGCAATGTTGACATATGATATCTCCAAGTCCAACTCTTAATCCCCATAGAGAGTGAAAAAGAGAATATGGTTGAATATATATACTAGATATGATGAAATGGATTCAACACCAATTCTTAGTCCTCATAGAAGAGTGAAAAAGAGAATATGGTGGAATATATATACTAGATATGATGAAATGGATTCAACACCATCGCATATCCCTATTGCAATCATATTATGCAATGTTGACATCTGATATGATATCTGCAAGTCAATTCAAAATGATTCTTGCCACATTCCATGCTCAAAATGCCGATTTTCCTTTCCAATTATCAAATGTTAACATTACACAATTAATGTGCAATAAAAGTATTAGAGGATCTTGAACCCATTTTAAAATAAAAAACAATAATTTCATCAATTCAAAATTACAATTTTCAAAAATTATACAACCAAATTTCATTAATAATAAAACAAAAGAAATTGCATATTTAATCTTCTATTTTTAATATTTTCTTTTTTTTTTCTAATTTAAAAAAAATCAAATAAAAATATTTTTACAATTTTCGATATATATCATATCTTCTTAATAAAAACCAAAATTAAGATAAATATTTTCAAAAATTAAATTGAATCTTTTATATCCTTTCAAATCTTTGGACTATAAAATGTTTGTGTCTAATTTTTTTTTGGGAACAAAGTAGTGCAATTCCAAAGAAATGGATACTTTTACAAGTTATACCTTATTGGGAAAGAGTGTCTGCTGTGATAGGTGGTACACTCCGGCATGGATTACTGAACAAATGTTCCAGAACCT